>JANVCL010000005.1:4134394-4156955 GCA_026546855.1 Erythroxylum incrassatum | reverse complement strand
CACCTCAATAGGGGAAGGAGAGTGCGGGTAAGTTTGAAAGCTTGTGGGTAATAAGTTTATAATGAATAACAAGCAAAACCGTTCAAAAAGTTCATTGTCATAGAAAATTCTTGTTGAAATCCATAAAACACTTGTTTCTCAAATTCCCATTACATAGTCAAATTTACAAACCACAAAACATGAATGCATCAAACTTGTTCATATAGTATAAGCACATAAGCACATTAGAATAGTTTAGGTAAATCCATAAACATGACGAACTACACAATTCCACATAATGGTCTTGTGTAGTTGTAAATTTTAGGGAGTCTATGAAGGAGCTCTGTGCCATTAGTGAGCAGGCGGGAGAAGCCTTTAACTTGGTCAACGTGCACGTAACATTTCTTGGATGGACTACCAAAACCCACATAACATGTATTTCAAAACTTGTTGCCCAAAATGACACTTTTCAAAAACTTGATTTCATGCACTTGATATATTTCAAAAACTATTTCCGAAAATATGATTTCATAAACATGCGATCTTTTCAAAAGAAATCATTTTCATAAATCATCACACAATTCGCATATCAAACATGTAGCAATTTTTCAATTCATTCAAGATATAATTAATGCAATACTTATGATGCAATTTAAATCATGAAATTTCCTTGATTTAAAGAAAACAGAAGTGGTTTATTTACTCTATTATAAACATGTACCCACCTTGATTTTCTTGCTTGAAAACCTTGCTCAAAAAGCCTCTACTCTTGCTCCTCTTGTCTCTCTTGATTTTCTTCATCAAAGGCAAGATTCTCATTCAATAGGAATCTAAATTGGACAACTCAAAGAAATATATTCATAAAATTGATATTAGAAAACTTAAACCCATGTATTTCCTAGGCTCCATGAACCAAAATATTTCCAAAAATCCAACAAATCAAGAATGCTCTTACCTTAATTCTTCACCAAACTAATCCTTCTCTTCCTTTTTCCCTTCTTGGACAACTTCAAAATCACTCTTGAAGGCTTAGAAAAATTGAACCCTAGCTCACTTCTTTTTTTATCTTCTTTCTCTCTTTTTCATGCTTCTCTCTCTTTCTCTCCTTTCATTCACATTTTTTTTACTTCTTCTAAATGTAAGACACTCTTTTCTTCTTCCTTTTATACCATTAATGATCGAACAATGTCCATTTTGCCCTTACTTATATGCTTTGTAATTTAAATGCTCAAGTGACTTACAATTTTGCCCCTCATGTAATCTTACCACCTTAACACTATAATTCAATTAAACTATGTCATATAATTTTACTCACATTAACATGCTAATTAACTCTACAAAATAAAATAATTAATCCATCAAGACCTTAAAATTTATTTAAATCATGCTTAACTCCTTCCGAAAATTAAGACCTTTTTCTAATCATGTAATTGAAGGATTTTGGTAGCACTTCCTTCTAGAAAAAATGTTCCTCATTGTCTTAATTTTATAATGACATCAAAATAATCCAATTTGGTTCAATAGTCTAAAAGTTATACCCCAAATATTTTTGGATTGTTCTTATGCTAAAATAATATTATGTGCTCAACTTCCATCCCGAAATTAAAATTCTTAGAGACTGAATTAAAACTCAATTTCATCATAACATTTATAGCCTTATATCCTAGTATACTCCAAATTAAAAATCATCTCATTTGGATAACTAGAGAAAAAGTTATGGCTAAAACACCAAAGCATACTCAATAAACATGTTTCAATTACATTTTCCAACTTTTAACTACCAGCCTTTCTTATATAACCCATCTTGCATCCAAACTATTTTTTCTGTTTCATTTCAAATTTCAGAATTCTCCTTTTCTCTACACACGAATAATCACCAACAATTTCTTATTTAATTGTTTTAACTTCCAAGAAAATTTCGGGGCCCAACAGGGATAGTCGAATAAAAAGTGTTAAAGCTATTAGATTTCAAGCTCCTCAAATAAGATTGGCTTTGATGGAATTATCTAGATCTTGTGATGATGCCAAGTCAAAGAGTGAAGCAGAAAGCTTGGTTATTGTACTTGAGAGTTTTGAGTTTTTACTTAGTATGGTTAGTTGGTACGATATTTTATTCGCTATTAATATGGTAAGTAAAAAGTTGCAATCTAAATCTATGTGCATTAATGCTACCATAAAACAATTAGAAGGCGTGATGGTATTTTTTGAGAAATATAGAGATGAAGGGCTTAGCTTTAGTATGAATATTGCCAAAAGTCTTGCGCTTAAGATGAATATAGAGTCTACATTTCCAATTAGACGTTGTATTATTAGGAAAAGACAATTAGAAGAAATTAAACATAATGGAGAAATACAATCAGCTGATGATTCTTTCAAAGTTAGTTACTTTCTAATTGTTGTGGATATGGCAATTACTTCGTTAAAGAATAGATTTAAACAATTAACGACATTTGATAATATTTTTATATTCTTATTTGATTCAAACAAGTTGAAGTCATTAGATGATAACGAATTAAGAGAATGTTGCAATAATTTTACGACGACTTTTCTCATGATAATGTGTCAACTGTAGATTTAAAGGAATTTTTTTGAATTAAAAGTATTATAAATGACTTTGTCAAATGAGTTAATGTCATCAATTGAAATTTTATAATTTGTTAAAGTTGGAGATTGTTACCCAAATGTTTCAATTGCTTATCGAATTCTATTGATTATACCTGTAACTGTAGCATCAGCTGAGAGAAGTTTTTCAAAGTTAAAATTATTGAAAACCTAATTGAGGTCATCAATGTCACAAGAAATGTTGAATGGTTTAATTATGTTATGTCTTGAGAAGATTATATTGGACAATATTGATTTTGATAATATTATTAATAATTTTGCATTTAGAAATGCACGGAAAAATTGTTTTTTATAAATCATGATCCTCTGTGTATTTGTTAGTGTAATTTCCTTAGTGTTTTGTAATCTAATATTGTTGTTTGATTGTTGTTATTGCTATTTTATTGTTACTGTTACTATTTTTAGTTATTTTATTGCTAATGATATTTGTAAGATATTATTAGCTGATATTATGATCATTTAATATTTGGTTGATTATGTAGACTTATAAATTGAGTCATTTATATTTCCTACAAATATGTAAACTTAAGTATATTGTCAATTTATTGGGACTATTTTTTTAATTTCGCACAAGGCCTATAAAATGATAGGAACAACCCCGGTAAGAATTTTAATGCTATTAGAATTTATTAGAGATCTCTATTAACTCATTCTATTGATCTTGTTGAGGTTTTGGAACTTTTACTCTCTTATCAAAGTCGAGGCTTGCCTATATCATTACTTCTTATGAATCTTGTTTAGTGTTCATAATTTCACTATATTTTCAGTTTCAAACATCCTCCACGTTGGTTCCCAAACTTTAGAGAGTTATGGTTTGGCGAGTTTCCATTGATAGCTTATGTTATCTCAATTTCTTCAAGATCACCTAGATCATTCAACTTTATCTTCTTTATTATATCTAGTGATTCCCTTCCATTTTCACTTATATATATATATATATATATACATATACATATATTCACAAATTCCAATCTTTTCATTTCAGTAGTATTCTCATCTGGGCATATAGGTTTGTTAGTGTATTTGCAATCTAGCTTGACAGTAGTTTGACAAGAATTCTAGCGATAAATTGTGAAAGTTAGCTCCTAGGACAATTTTAGTAACTTGCCTATTTAACATCATATCAGATTTCTATTTTTTCAGTAAAATTGGCTTTGCTTTTATATTTTAAATGCCAGCTTCAAAGACCTTTACCATATTTTCCTTATTGTTGAATTAAGTGTTTTCCAACCCAAGTTTTCTCCGGTTTGTTAGAGTCTAAGATTGCATAACTGAAAAAACAAGTCTCTTATTTACGAAGTAGCCAATTAAAGAGGTGTTCCACTTAAGAGTTCCTCCGTTGAGAACCTCAGGTGCAACTTTCAATTTTTCATGGTTATTAATAGGGAGAGATATAATAGTTGCTTAAAAGGAGAAGAATCTTTTACTACTTTACTCCAGGTGAGCTTAGTCTTAAATTAAGAAAGAGGAGGACAAGAATCTAAATTAATAACAATTAAGTTTTGAGGAGAAGTTTGGAGGAGTTTAGATAGACATGGGATGACAATTTGTGTAATTAGGAGAATCCAAGTTTCTGCTTGGGGGAGGAGAGGGATGAAGACAAAAAAAAAAAAAAAGGGGTGAACGAAAAGAGCAGGAAAAAGGGAGAATAGATTGGAAAAGAACAAAGATCGAGAACACTAAAAAGTGGGTAACATAAAGAAGAAAAATCTCCAAAGGGATCAGAAGGTATATTCCCAAAGAGGGAATGAACTGGACAACCGCTCTTGTTTCCATGAATTATTTTAGCCACTTCATATGATTCAGTCTACAGATACTCACATCGATGAATTATATACCAGTGAAATAAAACCTTATTTTGTTCACCCCTTTGTACTTGATCGAATAGCTTTTAGTTTGATATTGATTCTGTTAATTAATTAACAGATGCAATAACCTACCATCAAAGTGAGGTCAGCTGACAGCGAGGATAAACTAAATTATACCTTTAATCTAAAATGTTAGGATTTTGTTGGCTTGCACATGGCGGGCATCAAGCAGGACAGAGTGGGACCTTTATAAAAATCACACATTGATTGTTCAACAACATTATTGTACTCGTTGCTTTACAATTAAATGGTCCATTGTCATCATCAAGACTCAGTAGACGATGCATGTTTGTTTCTGACTGTGTCTATCTTGCTTTCATTTAATAATGTTCATGCACATCATTGTATTTTCTGTCCTTACTAGACATGCAGCGTGCACCAATACTACGTGCTACGTCACATGCTTTTGTAATCTTCCTCTTGTTCTTATTTTTTATTTTATATCTCGGATGATTCTAAGTTCCAGACCAAATTGTTTTAGTGTCGTGTGATGTCGTTCCTTTTTTTTTTCGAAAGTTATGAACCTATGCATTATTTTTATTATTCTTTGTATAAAATCTATACATGCTCAAATATAACTTAATTTGGTCAGTTTTACAAAAGGGTCTTACTCAACTTTCTCTTAGGTCCTGTTTAATTGGATGTTAATTAATAGAATGGAATGGAAAGGAACAAAACGAAACGATTTATAATGGAATGAAATATAATATAGTGAAAAGTTGTTTAGAAGGATGGAACAGTTCATAATGTAATGTAGTGAAATGTTGTTTAGAAGATGAATGGAATATAATGAAATGGTTGTTGCAACAGGTTTAATGCTATGATTTTAAATAGACATTATTTTCAATTAAAAAATCACGATTATGACTTTAATTTTTATATATATTATCTATTTTAAAGTAATAAAGATTTTATTATTTTATAATTAATTATATACAATTTATTATTAATTATATGAAAATATTATTATTAATTATTTAATATATTTTAATTTATTATATTAAAATTTATTTATTCTATTATATGTGATATATATTTAAAAATAATTTATTTATTTTTTATTTATATAGAAATATATACAAACAATTAATCCTAATTTCTCCTTGAAGCAAGATCGTGCGACGTCATAGATAACTCTTCATTGCCACGATCGTGCACAAGCACGATCATGCAATTCCTAATTACTCCTTTCGGTCACGATCGCGCGATTCCTAATTTCTCCTCTAGGTCATGATCATGCGACTCCACAAATAACTCTTCATTGTCACAATCGTCAACAAGCACAATCGTGTAATTCCTAAAGCACGATCGTGCGACTCCGGATAACTCTTCATTGTGCACGATCGTGCAATTCCTAATTTCATCTCTCGGTCACGAATCGTGTGACTCCACAAAGGGTTCCTTTATCACTATCATGTTTTTCATCTTACCAATCATGAAGAACCATACGATACTTGTTTAAAACTCCAAACTCTTTAACCACCACTTTGCAAAACATGCTAGGAAGCTTCATTTTATCTGCTAACTACTTGTCATCAATATTATTGCTCCAACTCTATTCATGCACGCTAATAAGTTAAATGCTAGTCACGAGGGTGACTAAGGTGGCTAGTATCGAGGTGACCCCGTGACACTAATACTAGTCGTTCACCTTTTAGCTTTCCTATTCTCAGTACGTTATCCTTGATTGGTTCCCAACTTTCATATTGCTAGTATACAAAAACACCTTTCATTAAGTAAAATTCTCATAGTTCCCTTAATTACATGGCTTCGTGATAAATTCATCCACAAAATATACAAAAATATATGATAAAATGTACACATTGGTCAGAGGAAAAAGGACCTGATACCAAGTCATCAACACATACTACACCTGTCTTCTATTAAGAAGACATCATAAAATCCAACATGTTCTGCCAAATATTTATTAGTGCACCAAGTAATGCCCTAACTTCATCAGGCCTACGAACAAGGAAAATATAACTTTCATACAATTTTGGTCCTTCCAGTCCCAACTCTACAAAATGATTATAAAGTTCTTCTTCTGAAATGGGAAGTGGTTTAAATAATAATGAAGTAGATTTTATAATAGCTTCTGCAACTATCTGAAGATCATCTTTGATTACATCTTCACCATCATCTGCCCTATTTTTCCTTTTCTGTGATGTTCATGGTTTGCATTTTATGGATGAGTTGGCATTCCCATTGGAAATTCAGTACGATCACCATCTATCATTACATTGTATTCAAAACTTAAGTAATTGTGAGTCCAAATATCATCATTTTCAGCCATGGTGTTGGAAAATCCACTATTGACATAAATGGTGCACCTTCTTATCTCTTATGTTGTTTTAGCATACTCACCAGTTGCCCTATCACATCCATAAATCTCTACCATCTTCTTGTAGTTATGAAAAGGCTCCTGTCTCCACTCAACAATTTCTAGTTTAGCATGTTATAACAAAACTTAATGAATCATCCAAATCATAGCATATATCATATTTTTTCTTTAGTTCAACTTTAATTGTATCAAGTGCATGTGTCGTGAAATTCCCACCAACACAATTGCGTTATCAATGCTGTTACAAGTATGCGTCAACCAAAGCATCATATGTTGGGCCCTGAATTTTTTTTATTTGATTAAGCATAATTAGATTAATTTTGAGGTCTTGCTAGATTAATGCATATAGGAGTTAATTAGCATGTTAATGTGAATGAGATTATGTGACATAGGTGAATTGAATTAAAGTATTAGGAGTGTATAGCATAAAGGGCATTTTAGGCAAGTCACTTAAGGATAAAAGAACATAAGCTTTTAAGTAAGGGCGAAATGGACTTTGTGCAATCATTAATGGTATAAAAGTGAAGAAAATGTGGTGTCCTTCATTAGAAAGAAGCTAAAAAACGTGATTGGAAGAGAGAAGAGGGAGATAGTGTCGTATAAGGAGAAAAGAAGGGAAAGAAAGAAGAGCAAGCTAGGTTTTGATTTTTCTTAGCCTTCAAGGGTGATTTTTGAAATTGTTCAAGAAGGAAAAAGAAAGAGGAAGATTAGAGTTTCCATTAGAGCCAAGAAGCTCATTGTTTGGTGAAGATTTAAGGTAAGTTGATTTTAATCTTTTAAAGTTTTGAAAGGTTTTTAGTTCAAAGAGCTTAGGAAATGTATGGGTATAAATATTCTATGATCAATTTCATGCAATTGATTATTTGGGTTTTCAATTTGAATTCTATTGATTTGGAATTTTTGTCAATATTTAAGAAAATCAAGAGAGGTAAGAGGAGCAAGAGGAGAGACATCCTTGAGCAAGTTTTCAAGCAAGGAAACTAAGGTGGGTTACATTTTTATACTTGCGTTAATAAGCTATAAATGTTCTTCAAATAAATGAAATTAAATGAATTTTCCAACCACCTTATAAATGTGCATTTATTGTTCTTTAAATAATTGAGAATTTGCTATATATTGTTGTGTGCGAATTTTAGGAATGAATTCTAATTGCTTCGCAATTGTTGCATTTGTTGCTTTTGATTGAGTTGAAAAATCGCTTTTATTCTTGGTATAATAATGTGGTTATTGAATTGTAAAATGATGATGGGAATGCATGTGAAATATGTCATGTTCATGAAAGACAAGTTTTCAAAAATGTGTTATATGGGCAAAATATTTTTAGTTTATGAATTACATGTTATGTGGGTTTGGTGTAGTCCATCCAAGAATTATCACGTGCACGTTGACCAAGTTAAGGCTTCTTCGCCTACCCGCTAGTGGCACGAAGCTCCTTTATAGACTCCCTCAAGTTTACGACTATACAAGAACATTATGTGGAATTGTGTAGTTCTTCATATTTATGGATCTGCTCAAACCATTGTGATGTGCTTATGTGTTTACATGTGCTACAGTAAATCACGTTTTTGACCATCTTAGAGGCAGAATCTTACTTTGTGGTCTTCATCAAAGTTGTAGATCTAGAAGTCTTCTTTCAAATAATGGAAGAACAAACTCAATCAGACATTTTTATTGAAAGTTATGGCAATTGCGCCAAGGTAGGTACTAATTAAAGGTATAAACATGTTCGATTCTTTCAGGTATAATTTCCTCATCCGACCTCCAAATGAAGTGATTCTTGAAAAAATGAATTCTTAACATCTTTTACTATCTCTCCATGAAAATTGGTATCTTTTGAAATTGTTCTGAATAATTTTGACGGAGAGAGAGTGAGGGGTCAGTTGGGAGAGCATGATTGGGGTATGTACACGCTTTAGATTTTTAAGTATATCTTGAGTTGTAGAGCTCCAATTGAGATGATTCTTACTTCAAAACAAACTAGAGGCTTAGACTAAAATTTATTTTAAGAAGTCAAATTAAAATTTTGGTATGAAGATTTCCAAATTCTGTTCATAAGTAGGAGTAATGAGTTCGAGTATGGTGAATGATTTATGTAGGCATGCCATTGGATAAATTGTGAGGAAATCATTGGGACGTTATAAGAAGGAAGTGTAACTGATAATGGCTAATGAGGGTTAATGAAATAACCCTACAAGGGAACCCACTCATGCAAGTTTGAATCTGGATAGTTGGGCTCTAAAAACGAGGTCCAGCATCATCCATAGCTTGATTCCAAAAGCACAACTCTCTTCGGGATGGCATTTTGTATGTTACAAATTTAACTACAAAATCTGAAATTTATAGCAAAAGCATACACAATATTAAAGCTTCAAAATTTTCCAAATAATATAAAAGGCCAGAATAATGAATAAGCATTACAAAGACACAATTTGATGTGAAAACATTAACAGCACTAATAAATGACGTCACATTTAGATACAAGTAGCCAATACATATTTTTAAAGCAATATAAAATCATGGAAAACATAAATTAATTGGGATGAGGCAATATCTATCCTAAAGTATAATTAACCCACATATGAGCAGCCATGTTATCTCTTATAAAAATCTCCACTGTGTGCATCATCTTCGTCGTCATTTTCATACCCATCTTGGTTATCATTTCCCCCTCCATCGTACTCTTTATTAAGAAATGGATCATCTGGATCTGCACCAATCAAGAAATTGTGCATAATGACACAAGCCTTTTTTTATAGTCCGAATGCCATATGATGGTTCTGTTGTGGATGCTATAATCGGGAACCATTTTTCAACACACCAAATGCCCTTTCGATAATGTTACGTAATGATGAATGTCGATGATTGAATAATTCACGAGCATTTCGTGGAGGATTCCTTGAATATTCTTTCAAGTGATATCGTTCCCCTCTATACGGTGTAATAAGTCCACTTCTCAGCATGAATCCGGCATCAACAAGATAGTATTTTCCTATCATGAATAAAACCATGTCAAATTATAATTTATGACATTTATTAGTTAATAAAGTTTGAGCCCTATTTTTACCTTGGGGAATTTTAAGTGAGAACTGTCTGGTTAGTGCACTTTTCATAATTCGTGAATCGGATGTTGTTCCTTCCCACCTAGCTAATACATACATGAACTTTATATCAAAAGAACAAGCACACAACACATTTTGTGTTGGATAATCCTTTATCCCATGAAATCTAGGAGCATCTCAAGTAGGTACTTTCACACGGATATGTGTACAATCAATTGCACCAACACAATCATGACATTGAAGTATATTATTCTCAAATATTATGAGTGTTTAATATAATTATACTAAGTTAAGAAAGGAAAATCACCTTAAAAAATGGGTAGAATCTACTACTGTTCAATATTTTCGATAAGGTTTCTAATACGTCAGATTGTCTTAGAAACATATCCTCTAGTTGTATAATTGCTTTCAAAACGCTATGAAAATGACGTCTTATAGTTTCCCCAGATCGACTCCAAAAGAACACAATCTTTCGATTAGTAACATTATGCCCTAATATGTATAGAAACTTCGCAACTTGTTCTTCAACAGTTGTATGTACAGTGGGTCGAAGCACACCTTTTCTAGCAAATAAATAATATAATTTGCCAAATGTTTTAGGCTACATTCTAATTATATTTCTCCCATTGGAATGAAGTAAAATTCTTCGCACGATACTCTCCCTTAATTGCAATCTCTCCGATGGTGTAAGCATTTGAAGTTTGTCATTCGCACGTCTCTTACGTAACACCCACCAATAGATCACAAGACAAGCAACATGAACAAGCACTAATTGATGTATATGAATCAATTTTCCTTTTTGATTATTCATTTGATTACTTTCACTGTTCATGTATATACAAAAATAGGAGTAGTTTTTAGATTGTGAAAATCAAAATATCAAATATAACATAGATATGTCCATTTGTATATGGTGTTATAAAAGCAGCAAGAAGCAACGAGTCTCTTACATAAACTTCACTGGAGAATAAATTCAGGGAAAGTAGAATAGAAATTAGTACGCTAAAATATAATGAGAATACGATCAAGTAGAAGGGAATCTTCATCTTGAATCATTCCCCCACTAAAATTTCAAGCAAAATAATAGCAAAATAAAGACAAAGAAGACAACCACTATGAAAAATACCCAAAATTCACAGTTGCTTCTCTTCTCTCTCTGTTGAACTACGCAGAAAGGGAGAAAGTGAACAATGGGTAAACCCATATGTGTGAACCCATATGTAAATAGGAGTAGTTTTTAGATTGTGAAAATTAAAATATAACAAATATGACATAGATATGTCCATTTATATATGGTGTTATAAAAGGGAAGATTCATCTGAATCATTCCCCCATTGAAATTTCAAGCAAAGTAATAGCAAAACAAAGACAAAGAAGACAGCGACATTAAAAAATACTGAAATTTCACAGTTGCTTCTCTCTCTGTTGAACTATGCAAAAAGGGAGATTAAGAGAGAATGATGACTTCGGTGACCTATATATGTGAATCATGAGTTAAGCATTGACACGGTGATATAGTCTCTTAGTTTGAGCTTTTTATAGTATTATGAGCTTCCTTACGAACCAAAAAGGATGTGTCATTGCCTAAACTGCTAAATATACTCAATACTGTAGAGAGATGCCTTAAAAAGGAATCTAGTTCTATTCTTATTATAGATTCTTCCAAGAGCAAGAAAAAGGGCTCTAAGAAGAAAAATAGCAAGAAACAGAAGGTTTTTGCTAGAGTAGTAAAGGCAAATGATGGTGTCAAGAAGAAGAGCAATGATACAGGCATATGTTTCATTGTGGAGCCGATGGACAGTGAAGGAGGAACTATAAAGCTTATCTTGATATCTTAAAAGATAAGAAACTTGAAGAGGCCACTTCTTCATGTATATTTATGATTGAGATCAATCTTTCTACTTTTGTTTCACATCCTTAGGTATTAGATATTGGATGTTCTCATATTTGTAATAATATGCAAATGTTAACAAGGAGATGATCATTAAAGAAAGGTGAAGTAGACCTACAAGTTGGCAATGGAGCAAGAGTTGTTGCATTAGCTGTAGAAACTTATAGTAAAGCTTTGCTTTTAGCCTTGAACTAGAACTAGATAATTGTTAGTATGTTCTATTTATTACTAGAAACCTCATTTCCATTTCTTTTTTATATTTTAATGGATTTGTCTTTATTATTAAGAATAAAAATTGTTTTTTTATAAAGATGATGTTTTTTACGGATCTGAATTACTTACAAATGGTTTATATGAACTATATCTATTAATAATTAATATAAATAACAAGAAAAGAAAGTTAACTAACCAAAATCTATCTTATTTATGAGATTGCAAGTTAGGTCATATCAACAGAACTAGAATCACAAGTTACTTAAAGAATATATTTAGATTCTTTTTATTATAAATCATATGAAACTTGTGAATCTTATTTTTTTAAAGATGACAAACTACCTTTTAATGGAACGATAGAGCTTGCCAATCAGTTATTAGAGCTTATACATTCAGATGTACATGGGCCTATGCTTATTTGTACTTGAGGTGGATACCTATATTTTCATTACATTCATAAATAATCATTTCAGATATGGCTATATGTACATAATGAAACAAAAGTTTGAATCATTTAAAATAACATAAAGCCACAAGATCTGAAATGGAATCTATATACACTAACCAAGTGTGGATTTTGGTAGATGCTAATTATAGTATTGTCTATATAGGATGTAAGTTGGTTCTTAAGAAAAAAAACTAATATAGATGGTAATGCACATACGTACAAATCAAGGTTAGTGGCTAGAGGTTACAAATGAAAAAAAAGGAGTTAATTTTGATGAAACCTTTTCTTCAGTAATTATGCTTAAATATATAGGGATCTTATTAGTTATAGTTACGTATCATAAATATGAAATCTAGCATATAGATGTCAAAACATTTTTCTCATTAGGAATTTGCTTGAGGATGTATATATGACATAGACTAAGGGTTTTTAATCCAAGAGATTTCCTAATCAAATATGCAAATTAAAAAGTCTATTTATGTATTTAAGCAAGCTTCACAAAGTAACAACATACATTTTAATAATACAATCAAAAAGTTGATTTTATAAAAAATGTGGATGAGCTATATGTCTATAAGAAAGTTAGTGGGAGTTTAGTTATTTTCCTAGTGCTATATGTGGATGATATATTGCTTATTAGAAACAATATATCAATGCTATAATTTACAAAACTTTGGTTGTTTAAGAACTTTCCATGAATGATATGAGAGAAGCACCTAATAATTTAGGAATAATGATCTATAAAGATTGATCAAAGAGGTTGCTTAGCTTATCCCAATCCATGTACATAGATAAAGTGCTAAATAGGTTTAGCCTAGAGAATTTCCAAAGGGGATTCTTACTTATGGAATATGGGATTTCTCTCTCATTTGTGCCCCAAGAAACAAGAATATAGAGATAAAATGGATTGTGTTCTATACGCTTTGGTAATTGGATCAATTATGTACGTGATGCCATATACTAGACCAGATATTTGTTACACTTTAAGCATAATGAGGAGGTATCAAGCTAATCTTAGTGATGGTCAATGGACAACTATAAAAACAACTTAAAGTATTTAAAAAGAACTAAAGATATTTTCTTGGTCTATAGAGGAGTTGAATTGAGAGTTTAATGGTATTTAGATGCTAGTTTTTAGTCTGATCCAAAAGATAGCAAATCACATTCAGGGTATATCTTCACTCTAAATGATGGTACAATAGGTAAAAAGAGTTCCAAACAACAAACCATTGCAAATTCTATGAACGAGGTAAAGTATATTTTCGTGCCAGAGGTAATAAAAGAAGCAGTTTGGATCAAGAAGTTCATCATTGAACTAGGAGCGATTCTTAGCATTGTAGAGGCAATAGTATCATATTTTGACAAGAATGGTTCCATTGCATAAAAAAGGAAGCTATGATCTCATCAATGATCTAGATTTACTCAGGAAGTTTCATTTAATTAGGGAGATAAGTGGAGCAGAAAGACCATACATTAATAAGGTCTAAAAATTATAATAAAAAACTTTTTTTAGTTTTAGTTATAAGATAACACTAATTTTATTAAGACATTATTAATAAAATGTAAGATAACATTTTCATATAATTAAGAATAAGTTTTTTGCGCATTAACTACTACATTTTTCAATTTAGTTTCTAACATTAATTTAGATAATTATTTTTTATTTTAACAAAGGCAAATAGGTTTTAAATTATTTAATTTTAACTGATTGATTGAAGCAAACTGAAACATAAGCATAAATTCTTACGAGAATAGTCAAATAAATAATAAGATATAATACTCTTGTCTTTATAAATCTTTTTTTAAGTCATGCTCTCATAAGTCATTTTAGACATAAACAATTAATACTAAACAGTTAAATTTACTAAACATCTTTAAATAAACAACTGATGTTATCCGTTGGTCATATTAGCTATATTAATCCGCTGTCAGCTAACCGCTGATAGAATCAGCTAACAATTAATACAATTAGCTTTGCCAAACAGAGCCAAACATAGAGAGAGATAAAGATAGAGATAGAGATAGATAAGCATAAAATGTGAATTCAATTTACTTGAAGTAAAAAAACTATAGTTTATTAAAAAATTAAACCAAGTTGGAATTTTATTTAATAAAATTATATGTTTCACATCAATATCATTATTTTTAAAAATTATTTCATTTTTAATTAAATAAAATAAGTATCATTGGATTTGGTATTGTACAATACAAAAACTGTTACCAAATTATTTTATACTAACCAAAATTTTCTATAATGTTAGATTCAAAGCTAGGGTTGGGCAGGAAAGTTTTAAATTGCATTCATTATACTTATTAATACTTAGATTAAAATTTGAAATTAAGAAGAATTAAATCATTAAATTTAAATATATTTTTATATTGTTTCTATAAATAGTTATTATGCCCAAAATATTATTTTAATGTTAATTTTAATAGATAAAATTATTAAAAATCTTTTTTTAGTTTTAATTGTAAGATAAGACTATTTTTATTAAGGGATTACATTTTCATATAATTAAAAATAAGTTTTATGCTCATTACCTACTACATTTTTTAGCTTTGTTTCTAACATTAATTTAAATATTTATTTTTTATTTTGAACATAGGCAAATAGGTTTTAATTTATTTAATTTTCACTGATTGACTGAAGCAAATTGAAACATAAGCATAAATTTTTATGAGAATATTTAAAGAAATACTAAGATATAATACTCATGTCTTTATAAATCTTTTTTTAAAGTCATGTCCTCTTAAGCCAGTTTACTCATAAACAGTTAGCACTAAACAGTTAATTTTACCAAACATCTTTAAATAAACAATTGATGCTATCTACTGGTCAAATAAGTTATATTAATCCACTATCAGCTAACAGCTAATGCAATCTGCTGATTGCTAAAAAGGGTTATTGTTAACTATCATAGCTTTACCATCTACTATATTGAAATCTTCTACTAACAAGTTTTTCAAACTGCTATTTATTCATAAAATGCAAACTTCAATCATAGGTTTCGTGTATAAAGCTTTGGCCCTATTTAGCAATTAGCGAATTGCATTAATTGTTAGTTGATTATATTAACGGTTAGCTAACAACGTATTAATATAGCTGAATTGACCAGCGGATAACATCAGCTGTTTGTTTAAAGATGTTTCGTAAAATTAATTGTTTAGTATTAATTTTTTATGAGTAAAATGACTTATAAAAAAGGATTTATAAGGACATGAGTATTATATCTTAGTATTTATTTGAATATTTTCATAAGAATTTATCCTTATGTTTAAATTTGCTTCAATCAATCAGTCAAAATTAAATAAATTAAAACCTATTTACCTATGTTTAAAATAAAAATTAATTATTTGAATTAATGTTAGAAACTAAATTAAAAAATATAGTAGTTAATGAGCAAAAAACTTATTTGTAATTATATGAAAATGTAATCCCTTAATAAAATTAGTATTATTTTATAACTAAAACTTAAAAAAATTTATTATAATTTTTACACATTATTCAAAAAATTCAATAACTATTTGTAGAAACATTTTTATGTTTAAAAATATTTAAATATAAAAATATATTTTAAATTTAATGATTGAATTCTTCTTAAATATAAAATTTAATCCAAGTATTAATAAGAACAATAAATGCAACTTGAAACTTTCCTGCGCAACCCAATACTTGAATCTAATATTATAGAAAATTTTGGTTAGTATAAAATAATATGGTAGTGGTTTTCATATTATACAACACCAAATCTAATGATACCTATTTTATTTTATTAAAAATGGAATAATTTTAAAAAATAATGATGAAGCACAAAATTTTATTAAAGAAAAATTTTAATTTGGTTTAATTTTTGAATAAACTAGAGTATTTTTTTACTTCAAATAAATTGAATTTATACTTATCCATCTCTATCTCTCTCCTCTCCTCTCTTGTAATTTATAATAACTTTTGGGCACAATAGTCTTTTTCATCTCTTAATTTCTCAGCCGCTAAAGCAAAATGCTTCTCATATGAGCATTTTCAAAAACAACAAATTGGGTTCAATCTGTCAACCCAATCAGCTGATTATACCAAATATGATTATCAGTAGTTTGGCATAGTCAAACAACCAAATATCTCTCAATCTGCCAAAAATAGCTAATCAACCATTACCAAATAAGGCCTTTATCTCTATCTCTTCCTCTGTGCTCTCCTCTCCTCTCTTGTAATTTTTAGTAACTTTTAGGCACAATTGTCTTTTCGTGTTGGAGCAAAATGCTCCTCATACTAGCGTTTTCAAAATAGTGGTCTCAATCCACCAAAAAATAGCTAATCAACCATTTACCAAGCAAGGCCTTGATCTCTATCTCTCTCTCTTCCTCTCTCCTCTCCTCTCTTGTAATTTGTAGCAACTTTTAGGCACAACTGTCTTTTCGTCTTGAAGCTAAATGCTCCTCATACGAGCATTTTTAAAAACAATAGATTGAGTTCAATTCGTCAACCCAATCAATTGATTATCAAAAATAATTATCAGCTGTTTTACATGATCAAACAGCCAAATACCTTTTAATCTGCTAAAAACTAACTGATCATTCATTCACCAAAGTCCTTCAGTTTCATTGTGCAACGAAAGAGAAAAGAGGTTCACTAAATTCAGTTTTGGAGGTTCTGCAGCAGCTATCAGCGAGGCTTTCCATTCTAGTGGAACAAGATTCAAGCCATAACGGGCCATTCTTCCTACGAAGCTTCACGGAGGCGTTGCACTAACATTGATCTATTTTTAACTGACTTGAGACTAGACGCTATGTTGCCTAAGTACGATACAAAGAGGGCCAACATAGAGCAATCCTTCTTCGCACAAGAGATCAAGAACATTGTTACCTGTGAAGGACTAGACAAAATAGAAAGACATGAAAGGACTGACCAATGGCGTAGGAGGACGAGTCGAGCTGGATTATAGATGGCACCTATCAGTATGATATATAAGCTAAACAATGGCTGATAAAGTTTAAAGCTTTTAATGGTTATACAGCTGCAGAAGAGAAAGGGTGCTTGGTTCTGGGATGGAAATCAAAACCCATCATAAGTAAAGAAGGGGGATACATCGAACAGAAGTAATAAAGAGGGACAGAGAGGAAGAGGTAGAGGAGGCTAACGACAAGGAGGAAGGGGACGATGGCGCTGAATCGGAAGATGAATGAGGTCAACCAATTTGGAGTTTTATAGGATAATCAGGGTCTTTTTTTTTTTTGGGTTTCAAAGAGTTTAATTTAAATAAAATCATATTATTTAGGTTTAATAATGTTTAATAGGTTTAAGTAAGATTTATTAAAAATTAAACAAAACTAAGAAAAATAACATTAAATTTAATTAAATACGTAAATTTCATTTTGTCACGTGGAATAGTAATAGATTCACATATCTAATCTCTGGAAGAAAACTGTCAAGTAGCGACAGAAAGTTACTGACGGAATTGTTCCCGTCTGAAATTAGCGACGAAAAACCCAATTCTGTTAGTATTTACGCATAATATAGCAACAGACCAAATGTCTGTTGCCATATTTGGGGGGGAAATTTCCCAGCAAAATCGAGCGACCGAATGTTGGGACTCGATTTTAGAACCGGATCCCAACCGGAAAAACAAAAAATGAAAACGAAAAGCGAAACAAAAGAATGGATCCTAAACCCAAAAGTGGGCCAAAGCAAAATGAAACACAAAAGAACAGACAAGGAATCGAAGGAACGGATTTACAAAAATCTCATAATCAAAGAAACCAAAATGATTCAATCAAACTTAAGGGCAAATTTCGACATCCAAGAACGCAAACTGTTTTTTTTAACAAACAAACGTGTCGCGTTGGAAACTATAAGACAATCGATCTAGATCAATCCAAAACGGTATAAATTTTTTTTATTTTTTTTCTCTTTTTTCATTTTATTCATCTTTATTCAATCTCATACAAAGCAACTCAATTTCTCATTTGGAAATTCATCCTCAATCAAAAACATTTTCAAAAATATTTTAAAAAACAAAACTCATTTCTAGTTTACAGAAATCTCACGGTAGGAAAACGTTAAATGCTTATTTCTAAAAAATCCTCAAATTTTCAAATCATTCATAAATGCTTATTTCTCAAACTTTTCAACTTTTCGAATCATTCATAATCAATTTCAAAAACATGAATGCACCACAAATATAAACAAAATCAAAGACAAAAAAACACATCAGAATGGTTTGGGTCGGTCCAGAAACATAACGTATTGCACATTCCTGTATAGCGGTCCTGTGCAACCGTGAACAGAACGTACTACACTTTCCCGCATAGCGGTCCAGTGTAGCCGTGAACTTATTGGAGTCCGTAACGGAGCTCCAATGCCACTAGCGGGCAGGCGGCCGAAGCCTAGACAAGTGCACTTGACCCTCTTATGGGACCTAACCAAACCCACATAACACATTTTGCAAACTTAATTTTCATATCATGTCATATCATATTCAAGCATAATGTCACAATGTCACACAAATTCACAATCAAAATTCTCAATCATTCAAGCACTCAAGAATTCAACAATTTTGCAATTTATCAAAATCATAAGTCAAAAAAATTCCCATTCATTCCAAAAATAATGAAATCATCAATTAAAGACATTTCTCAAATTATTCAAAAAAATGCATTTTGTATTTTGCAGCAATTTATCCAATCATTCGAAAACAATGAATTTGCAATTATTTTTATCTTCTTCTTGATTTTTCGAAAAACATAAACAATAAATTTTCAAAACATTTCTCTTCAAAGTGACTGTTAAATTTTAAAATACCTTACAAAATGACAAACTTTTAAAAAAATCATATCTTTCAACTCAATGGCCCAAAACTGTCACATTTTATATCAAATGGAAAGATTAAAAAACGATTTACAAATTTCATGAAGGATGCAAAAATCAATGTAGAGACTAAAGGAGGTAAAAACTCTCTCAAAACTACTGCCTATAAAATGACCATATAAACAGTAACTGAATTTTTCCCGACCTCATAACTTCTTACTCCTAACCCCAAAAATGGCATATTATACATCAATGGAAAGAATAAAAGGCAATCTACATCTTTCATGAAGGATGCAAAAATCAATGTAGGCTCTAAGGAAGAGAAAAACCCTTCCAAATATACTGCCTGGACAAAACTCTTTCCAACAGTAACAACATTCTTTCAAACCTTATAACTTCTTAATCCTAAGTCCAAAAGTGACATATTATACCTTAATGAAAAGATAAAAGTCTAAACTACAATCTTTAAGAAGACCTTTTGGTCAAATTCTAACTCAATGAGAGACAACACTTCACTTAAAGTTTCTGCCCACAATGACAACATGAACAGTAACTGCATATTTCCAAACCTTATAACTTCTTAATCCTAAGTCCAAAAGTGGCATATTATATACCAATGGAAAGCCCTAAACATGAACTACAATCTTCAAGAAGACTTTTCAATCCAATTCCAACTCTAAGAGGGTCAAAAACTCAAT
The DNA here is from genome assembly GCA_026546855.1 of Erythroxylum incrassatum. NCBI lineage: Eukaryota > Viridiplantae > Streptophyta > Magnoliopsida > Malpighiales > Erythroxylaceae > Erythroxylum > Erythroxylum incrassatum. The sequence goes on along the minus strand of JANVCL010000005.1, from coordinate 4,137,034 downwards.
TAAAGTTTCTGCCCATTATAAAAATTTTGACAGTATCTCCCTTAAAATTTCACTAGCCAAAATCTTCAAACACACAACCCTATTTCCAGGACCTGCACAAGACTTCAATCTCCAAATTCTTCAATCTCCCAACTCCCAAATCAATCCATATAATCCCAAAAACTAACTCAAATGGCAGCAACCACAATCTTACTCTTTTTGACAATTTCAAACCATACAACAATACATTTGTACAACATACACAAAAATACATTAAAACTCAAATCTCTTACATTTACATGAAAGATAGAAGTTATTACAAAGCTTTAGAGGGCATTTAAGCCCTAATACATCAAAAGTATCCAAAAGTCAAATACAAAGAAAGGTCATTTCTCCAAAATGCTATCTAAAGCCTTGCTTTCCAAAAGATGACTTCCAAAGTAAAAAAAATACATAGGAGTAATGCCTCAATCCCGAAGCGGTTACTCGTTTTCTCGCTCGTCGCCTGTGGAGGGGAAAAAGGAGGTGAGCTCGACAGCTTCGTGGGTAATAATTTAATAACCAAGAACAAGCATGACAAAATTCTTTAACAATTATTTTCAAAACAATTTTTACCAAAATCATTTTTTTGCCATAAAGTAATCCCCATCATTTTCAATTAATCAAAACATTTACAAAAAAATCAACAAATACACAGCAATGTCACATAAACACATAGAAGATGATTTGGGTGGATCCAAACGGAACGTACTACATATTTCCGCGAAGCGGTCATGTATAGCCGTGAACTTATGGGAGTCCGTGAGGAGCTCCAATCCCACTAGAGGGCAGGCGGGAGAAGCCTATGATCAGAAAAATGCACTTGACTCTTAAGGGACCACCACAAACCCAAAGAATCATGCATATTATATAATTCACACCTATTAGCCACAAATGGCTCTTACAAAATTTTACTTTCACATTCTTCCGAAATCCCATCTTTCATTCTTTTTCACTCGTCAAACAATTTTGCAAAATTTTCCACAATTTATCAACATTCAAAAGACACATAATACAATTTCCAATCATCCTAAAAAGTAATACATGCAAAATTTGAAGGTTATAGGAAAGCATTAAATGACATTTATTGAAAGTAAAGTAAGTAGCTTATTAACTCAATTATTAAAAATTCACCCACCTTAAATCCTTTAGTTTTAGGCTTGATCAATTTGCCTTTCCTCCAACTCCACTTGCCTCTCTTGTCCTTCATCAAAACACAAAAATCCCTCCTAACATGAGTTGTCAAAATTGACAATTCTAAGGAAGCAATAGCATGAAATTGATCCTATATAACCTTACCCATACTTTTTCTAAGCTATTAGAAACAAAACCCATCAAAGATTTCCAAAGAATTTTCATACTCTTACCTTAAAAATGACTCCCACGAAATTGCTTCTTGCTTCTAATGGAGGATTAAACCTTCCTCTTCCTTTTTCCTTCTTAAAGAACTCTCAAATTCTCTTTTCTAAAGTAAGAATTGACAAAGCCCTAATCTCCTCTTCTTCTTCTTCTTCTTCTTCTTCTTCTTCTTCTTCTTCTTCTCTCTACTCAACCGAAGCTCTCCCTTTCTTTTCCTTGTAAGTTTCGTAACCTTCTTTCACCCATACGACCACATGCCCTTTTGTTTCCTTCCTTCTTGTTTTAATGAAATCTAAAAAGACTAAATTGCCCCTCCTTATGAGCTTTAAACTTAAGAACTTAAGTAACCTTCCAATTTTGCCCTTCATGTCTTCTAACACTGACATCTTGACCCCTTATTTTAATCAGTAAATGAAGCAATTTGACAAAATTTCCTTCTAGAAAAATGTTCCTCTATGTCTTACCTTTATAATGACACCAAAAACACTCAATTTGGTTCAGAAATGAAGAAGTTATGGCCAAAACACTTTCTGCTCTTACAAAACCGAGACTGAAAACTATTACCAGCTTCACTTCTGAAATTCAAAATCTTAGGGGCTGAATTAACATTCGATTCCTTCAGATAACTTGTAGCTCCATGTCTCTAGTTTAATTAGGAACAAGAACCACCTCATTTGGATCTCTACAGATCAAGATATCACCAAAATACTGAAGCATGTTTAGAAAAATATTCAACTCATACTCCTTTAACCCATCTTCTCACTTTGATTCAATCAATCTTTCTCAAATTAATCTCAAAAATCATAAATTTGGTATGGAGAGATAGAGGGATGTCTTAGGAATCCAACGCTTCAAAAATCGGGTCAATCGGAGGTTGGATGAAAAAGTTATGGCCAAAAGAATGGAGGAAGGTCGGGTCAGAAAAATGACCCGGCCGCTTCGCAGTCGCGACGCACGCGAGCGACTGCAAGCCATGAGAGACGAGCTCCGCGTTGCCCTCGCGACCTACCCCCCTTTTTCTTCTCCGAAATCCTAACTTCTAAATGCCATAACTTTTGACCCAGAACTCCAAATTTTACAAACTTGGTATCAATGGAAAGATTAAAGCACGCTCTACAACTTTCATGAAGGACTTAAAAACAAATTAGGTCTCAAAAGGGGTCAAAAAGTCCACTCAAAGTGACTGTTCATCAACTTCATCCTAATAGCATCAGAATTTCTAAACATCATAACTTTTCATTTCATTGTCCAAAAATTCCATAC
>JANVCL010000005.1:4043373-4099847 GCA_026546855.1 Erythroxylum incrassatum | reverse complement strand
AATTTAAGATATTTGATCATTATCTTTAAAATTAAGACCCTATTTTATTGAAAGTTGGTATTGTTCCTTAAACTTTTGTCAATTGAAAGGTTTAATTTAAATTAATAATTTATATTAAATTATAATTATAATTATACGTTTTACTTAATTTGTAAAACATAAAATTGATGCATAAAGAAGGAAAAGCAAGGCAGAAAGTGACTTTGTGGACCAAATCAAACCGCGTTTCGATTTGTTGCATGTCTTTATCACCTCTTTTGCGCTTTACCTTAAAATGTGACATTGGACTCTTACAGAGAGAGGAGACAGCTATTTTTTTCTTTTGGAGCAAGAAATTAAAATTTTCTGAAAAAGGAAGGAACTGTACATTGGTGCACAGTTAGTTCTTGACAGGAGCAGGACATGAAATCAAGGCTTGAACTTTGATATGTTTCCCATATAAAGCTGTTGTCTTTTGTCTGCATTAGCGGCACTATGTTCATAGCCTGCCTCATCTTCACTGGCATTGCTTGTAACATAAATTCAGGGAGCGTCTATACTCAACCAAGAAATGCCAGCTGAATAGCTTAAGACACTTGTGCTTGCATAAAGATGATAATGAACCGAGCTAAAAATCCGAACCCTTAAGTAAACCTGAGTTGAAAGTTTGTTTAGAGGTTAAACTGGTCTGAAAAAAGCAAGTTTCATTAAATTTCGGATGAAAATTCGAATTGCATCACTTCAATCGAAATTTTGAAAAAGAAAATTTATTATGATTGAAATCGAATCCGAGTTCAAGTTTTACTAACTTAATGGAACGGGAACCATTTTACCAACTCTACAGCATACTTAGCAGACATATGAATCTGCTGGTTTTCTGGAAAGGAAAATGTTCAGTTTAACATCACAACTCAGATAAGAGCCTCTGAGTTGCTTCAAAGTATATATTATCTTTTAGTTGGCCAACCTGGAAACTCTAAGCAGGTTAAGTAACAGAGCATCGCCAAGTTCCAAGATGTTTGAGAAAGTGACCTTTACTGACACCATCAGGGTGCTTTTCCAACGCTTTCTTCTTGGTATACTAGGATATAGCTTCTATGGGATTCCATTGCTCATGTGAGGACAGAATCACTTGGCAGACATTGATTTCAGGAAATCTTTTGACTGGAGTTGGTAAATGAAATCTAGTCTAATTAATCCGAACTATTTCAATCAAATGATGTTATTATGGTACCTCAAAATTGAATTTAAGCCATTTAAGAGTCAGATTATATTTAATGGCGGCCTAAATCTGGTGGACTCTTTGTCACTCTTATTTTTTACATAGTTCTTGGACACGTCTGTTTCATTGCTGGTTTTTTACATAATACGCATTTGAAATGGTTCCAATGATATAAAAACAGTTCCTGACATAAAAAAGATGGAATACATTTGGCAATTGGTAATGGTGATGAGGTAGAATCCATGTGATGTTGGTAGTGGCTGAAGCAACATATCCAGATTTCTCAGGTATGCTTATGCAGTACCGCTTCTGATATAAGTTTCAAGATCCCAACTTTATGAACATTCACTTGAATCATATACATTAGCATCTATCGGTAATAACATTGATTGATGGTGCATTAAATATCTTTACAATTAGGAAATCAGCACAAGAAACACCATTTTGGAAATCAGATATTCTTTTGCTTCTATCAGCTCTCCAACAAATCAAATCTAAGTGACGCTTTCTTAACTGGCCATCCTCTTCAAGATTGAAGTGAGTTGCAGTCATTCTCACCGCAACTCGAACCTTCAACCTCTCGAGTAAATGGACTCCTAACAGGGATTTGCGGTTTAGATCAAACTTTTTTCTTGTCTCATGCTATATCAGTGTGCAGATCACAAAACATAAACATTGACTACTTGAACATAAAGGAGATGATCAGAACCTGTTCATCACTTCTTGGCATTAACTTCTGACAAAGTAATTGATTAAGGGCCTAATTTAGAACTAGAATTAACTTGTAATCTCAAAATTATGTATTGGATTCCTAGTTCAATGATACTAACAAAGGAGGAAGTTTCACATATTCCAACCAGTAAGTTTCAAACATTCCATCCACAAGTGGTGAGCAAAAACACTAGCTATGGTCTCACTGTAGCTGCTGCTTAAGTCAATTAAAGGTTGTCCTTTCTGAAAGACAGGAAGCATCTCCATGAATCTAGGAACCTTTGTTTGCATAAGAAAACACTAGCTATGGTCTCACTGTAGCTGCTGCTTAAGCCAATTAAAGGTTGTCCTATCTGATAGACAGGAAGCGTCTCCGTGAATCTAGGAACTTTTGTTTGCATTGCATTATTTGGGCTATATACCAGAACTGATAACATTTGAGATTATGCAGGATTATACATGATTTACATAAACTTTCTCAGTTCACAGTGGAACGAGTTTTTTCAAAGTTAAACTACTACTAATGCATACTTAATCAGTCTCTTTAAACTTGAAACTACATCATGTGTATTACTTACATGACAGGGGATTCAGTACTTAGAAATCAGATAGACAGACACTCCTTCTAGCACCGAGGTTTTGTTCCAGGGGAAGCATAGTGGAATTACTGATGGGAAGGGTTACAACAGAATAACAAGTATAATGATCACCACAGCTACTGTACATACTGAAGCCTGCAACAATCAATAAAATTTGGAATTATTGGCAGGAATACAGGATAGGACCAGTTGTCCCAAGATGAAGAACTTGACCAATGATATATATGAAAATATGCCGAAAGACCAACAAAAAGCCCGAGGAACCAAGAATCTTCCCACATTGCACGAGACAAAGACAAGTGTATCTCATGCACCCACAATTCACTATAAAAGCAATCAATATTCCCAAGAATGAAGTTGCTTCTTACCTAACCACTTTATCTCACTAAAATACTACATTTCTCTAGCTTTTGCTGACTTGATTGTGAAAGGCCAAACGCCAGAAAACATTCCAGCACTTGGTTTTACATGTCTTCTAAAAGGAGCTCCTAAAGACAAACACACGATAACCCTTACATAGGATTTTTGGGCTCAGACCAAGGCACGTAAAATTTTGGAGTTCAGAAATCCATACATATCAAGCAACACAACACCCTCTAATTCAACCGTCAACCACTTCAGAACACATGGAATATTGGGTGGATGTCAGAAGCAGAAATGTCTAAACTGAAAACATTTGATCCAAATTGATGGACTACCAATCCATAATCTAACCTGTTGCTGGAAGTCTATACCAAAAGAGTAAGAATTATGGAAGGATTATGCTCCCGGATGGGGACATTAGCAGCTTTTGCATGAAAAGGTCGCTTTGATTTTAAAGGGATATAAGCATATAGAATAACTAGTACTTCTAATTTGTATGCCATCTATATTGGGATAGTGATAACCTCCCCCGACAGCACATGCTTGAGATATGGAGAATTATTTGTACAAAGATCTGAAAAAGTCAGCAATTTGATGTATTGCAGTTTACTGGATCCAAAGGAAAAAGCTGATTTGTGTGGGGATATGAAAAAACTCTATCTCAAAATTCCGAGGAATTAAAACCAATCACAGCAATGACCTGTTGCTTTTCAGATTTCAATAGTCAAATCACTGCCTAAACATTGCTAGAACATAGGTAGCAAGTTCTGATTTTATACTGAATGATTAAACAGAAAAAATACCAAAGTAAAGAGCACTTACTGCTATTGCACATGCACCAAGCCCTATCACAAGTTCTGATTTTGGAGTGAATGATTAAACATAAAAAATACCAGAGCAAATGAGCAAAGAGCACTTACTGCTACGGCACATGCACCAAGACCGGATCTTTCTCTTGGATCTTTATGGTAGTAGCCGCCAAAGTAGAGAACTGTAGCAAAGTACCACATACATGGGAACACAAATCCCAGCAAGAAACTGCAGAAAAATTGGTAAACTCGAGGATGAGAGAGATAGAGATAAAGAGAGCAGAAGAGAGAGGCAGGAAAACTCACGAAAACCATCCTATTCCACAGCCGCAGCAAGGAAGTGGTTTATCAAAAAATCCAAGCTGAGGATCTTCAGCATCTCTAATGGGAATATATTCTGCTTTAATGCTATCAGCAGCATCAGCCGAGTGCCCTGCATTCAACAAGCTACCTCAGGCAACTTATCCAGATTAAGCTTGCTTAAAGGACAATGTAGTTTGAAGGTCCTCTGAACAATAACAATTAATATAAATAACGCTCTACAAAAGCAGCTTCTCTTGACTTGATATCTTAACCAATTCCAAGTTATAAAAATTTAGAGTCATGTTACCAAATATGTATATTGCTACAAGGAGCAGAAGGTGTGGAGTACCTTGATCCATGTCCGCAAGATAACACTAAAAGTTGGTATCGACAGCTTCTCAGTCTATGTTTTAGCTGGTCTGCAAGACAAAATATGCCATTTTACTTAAACAAGCATGGAATCTAATGAACTGTGTAAGACCTCTCCGGTGAAGGCAGCAATAAAAGTGCAATAAAGGAAGCAAGGAAGCTTGTACTAGAATTTTATCAATATTGGACCAGAAATAAATAAAAAATCTGAAAGATGGATTAAATCCAACCTCCTGGTTTCTAAAAGTTAATATGTTTGATCACTACAAGAAAAAAGGAAGCATCAAACATTTGCAAATATCATAAGGAAAGACAATCACCACTAACACCAATATCATTTCACATACATAGCCACAGAAAAGTTGGCAGCAAGCAAATTACGTATCTCAAGAAAGAAGAATGCTATCAAACAGAAAAGAATCACAACCTCATTTCATTAGCCTGCATCGATTACTGTTTGCATTTAAAAGTCAACGGTAGAAAACATTCAAGCCCCTCAAATGGAGCAACATATATTAGCACATCCAAGAAAACATAATGAATCATGCAGGCTTGGATTCCTTCAAGTTGCTACAAAGCAAATAATCTGGTTGTAAAGGGTAATTCACAAACATTCCCTGAACCAGCACCTAGACAAACTGCAGTAAATTGACAAAGGTAGTTTCTAATAATCAGATTCAACTCTCTAATATGGTAGCACATAGGAGGATATCATCGCACATAATATAAGGTAGCAGAATCTATTTAGCAAAAAAGGCTATACATTTCTTCAATATAAAGCAGAGAAACAAGCTTAACAAGATGGTAAACGCAACATCAACCTAGGAATATATAATAGAATTCAATAGTAACCTTTGTATTCCAAAAAGACCGAAAACCAGTAGAGACCAGAGACCACATTGACATTGCTTACAAGTAGAGAAAATGGTCCAACCAGTAAACAGAGATCGATATACCAGATAAGAAATTCCACAGAATCACGAAAAATATTCCTTTCTCCCAAATATAATTATTGAGTCCACATGTTACAAAGAGACGTGAGAAAAGCAACAACAGCGAGTGAACCTTTCTTCGCCAGAATTTGGATCTCTAAAGAAGTTGTATGCACGTTTGTATACCTACAGGTTTCCAAACCCATAAAGATCGGTCCTCATTATTCGACATGTCAGATGGAAGCTCATTTGAACCAGAACAGTAAAATCGTGCAAAAGGACTACATAAAGAACACAAAATGTCACTAAAGGCAGAAAAAGAGCTAAGGTTGACTGGTTAAGCGAATCATTCAGTGACCCTAATAACCAGCAGATTCACAAATTCTCACAAGTCTCAGCATAGAATTACCCCAAAACCTGTCTACGAATGAAGCTTATAAGGATTAAGGAAAGCCCACCAATCGAACAATATCAAAAACAAAACTTCACTAAAGAACAATATTTTAATCACCCAGAAACAAACACAAAGTCCAACAAAAAAGAACACCAATTTCCCCCGAAACCCATCACCAAAAGGACAATGAAGAATCCAAATTCGACTGCTACTGGCCACAAAAGGATACTATAAGAACCCCTACAAAGCAGAAAAACAAAGGGTAGGTGCGGCGAGGTTAGAAGCTTACCTTGATTAGACGAAGGCGCTAATGGGTACAAGGGCACAGTGATCAGATAGCTGATCACTGATGATAGTATTAAAGGAAAAAACTTTCCTGGAAAATCAAAGAAAAAAAGCATAAAGAAGCAATCTTTATTCTTCCTCTTCCTTTATTGTGTTAGAGGTAAGGGTAAGGCAAGCTTCTTTCTGGAATTTTAATGGTGAAAATAACTCTTCTTTTTGTCTATGCGCCTCAAAGAGAGCTTTTACGTTACCTGCTCTCAGTTCTCGCTATCGAAAGTCGACTGGGAGACCAAATAAATCTAATTGCTCAGTAACAATATTTTTTAAAAATAAATTTAGAAATTTAAAAAAAGACTAAAAATAAATCTTTCATTATTATTAAAAATTAAAATTTAGTTAACATTTTTAAATAACTGTTTAAGAAAAAATGAAAAAGATAAAGCATTGGACTAATTGGCACCAGTAATGTCATCAAGTTTAGTTTGATCAGAAAGCTTTTGTCTTTCTGGTTGTTGAGCAAAGTCAAACTCCACTCTTTGTTTTCCCATGTCATTTTCTGTTTGGTTACCTAGAAAGCGAAGCAACCATGATAAATTGGAAGAAAGATCACTTATTTTCGTCTCTTTCCTTAAGCTTAAGGGAATGGGAACTGTTGTAGCCTTCCAGTTCCATGCTGTGATTGGTAACAGTCTGAGGACATTTACTTCCAAAGCAATCAGCTCCTACCGGTATTGAAATCATATCACACCAGATACTTCTACCAGATTATATCGAAAAATGTCGGTTTATACCAACCGTACTGATCAGTACAAAGATGAAGGTTAAAACCGAATCCAGTTCCAGTACAGTCTACTGGTGATTCAGATAATCTTTTACCAGCAAAGTCACAATGGAAGCTTGCAAAGGCACTCGTTTAAGAGCAAACTGGCAAGTTGATCCTTGTCAGTGAATACATTTCTGAGTATATATACAAGTAAACTATACATATGTGCTTATGAATTAAAGGGATATGATTCATTTGAAGTGTGACACACACTTTGATCTTGGAAGTTCAAAAAAATAAGAACCCTGTAAAAAATTTCCCCATCACCCACCAAGAGGACGAAGATAAAGGTACAGAGGCATAAGAATTCGGATGACAGATATCAAAAACACATTCGATATGGCATTCAGATACACTTAGCTATATAGTACATGCTAGTTCTATTCTTGTACACACATTAAGCCCATAAGAAAAAGGAATGGACCGAGCTATATATTTGATTAGAGAGCATTCTTATACTAAATTATGGTATGTAAACTCAAACTGGGTGATGGGAGAAGCCAAACTTCAAGTTTTGGTCTTAAACTTTCTTTGAGCTTTCAAGTCCACCACAATCACAGAGATGTTATCCTTACTTCCCTTTTTCAGCGCAAGCATGGAAAGGTGATCCGCAGCTGCTTGTGCGGCGGGATCTATTCCGTTCCCTCTTTCGCCAAGGGATGTAGCTCCATTCCTTTTGTGCCAGAGTAGAATCTGCCTTCGAGCGATTTCACAGACTTCGTCATTTGACATGACATCCCATAAACCATCACTAGCTAAGATAAGGCATTCATCATCTCTAGCTCGAGGAACAAACATGACTTCCGGGTCCGGGATGATAGATGGTTTCAAATATTTATCACCTATTCAGATACAATAAATCATAGGATAAGTCTTCAATTTCTAGATCAAATTCCACTTGAGCTTCAAGATACCTTAAAAAGATTACGGTGACATTGAAAATCAGATAAACATAAGCTTAAACACAGCAATCTGCAGTAATCTCCGCTTGTTATTAGGATATAAGTTTAAAATTTGCCAATTGTCATGATATTACTCAGTTAAGCAAAGATTGCTTTCATGACATAAAACAAGTACACCTACCAATGGACCGTGACATTGCAAGAACGCCAAAAACACGGTGCCCATTCCATTGAATCACCTTGCCTCCAGATGCCTCAATCCTTGCATACTCATCTTCTCTATTTGGCTGGGAATAACAAGAAGGAAAATAAGTATCAGCATAAATCAGCATCTACTATTAGCACCATCATGTTCTTAATCAAATAAAAAGATAAGTCTTACCTTATGATCAACTGATAATGCCATCGACTCTTTCCCACGATAAAGGACAGCTCTTGAGTCACCACAGTTTGCAACAATTATGTGGGATGAACAGACCAGCGCAACAACAGCTGTAGATCCAACAGTTTCTGGAGCGATAGGCTCACAAGAGGAATCAGAAGTATCGCCTTCAATTGTGCTGCCACATTTTCCTGCAATCTCATCATCAACCTTGCGAAAGCAACTAGTGAAGGCTTTCTCCCACTGCATCTGTTGATTTCCCCATAAACATCCATTAGATCGACTGTTTTTTATCTTTATGATCTCTTCCACCAAGGCCACGTGGATTCTATCGTGACAGTAATTAGCAACCTGTACAAGACACTTGTTATTATGCTGACATGTTTTACAGTCAAGGCAATGATAGACGACATCGAAAATAACCCAATTAAAACAAATGACAGATGGATCAGGAGACGTTATAGAAGAATTTACATCAATGATCAACCAATAGTAAGCTTTTGTAGCTGTCACAGTTTGACTAGGAATAAAACAAATATTTAGGACCTATAGAGGTGACTACTATAAAAGGAAACCATATAATGCTCAAATCAAGATCAGGTTAAGGCGGATAAAGTATCTATGACTAGTTTCTATTCAGGAAGCCTCCAAATTTCAGAAAGTTCTTCAATATGGGAGTACTTCAACAAATAACCAAAAATGTAAATCTACCTGGGCGCCTCCATGGCCATCATAAACACCAAAAAAGTGACTGGTTAGGTGTGTCAAACTCTCGCTCACCCCATCTACAACATGATCACCAATCAGCATTTGGATAGGAATTTTCACAAACTGCGGAAAAGCTGAAACAGCATCTTCCATTTCTGATCTTCTTCCGCAGATAGATACGCATCCCCAAAGAGGTACACAGTCAAGCTCGAAAACACTCCTTGTTGCTCCTCGATCAAGATTCTTCTCACAAGGTAACTTCAGAACCACCGCAGATGCCTTCAAGTCAGAGCCATCAGAGATCTCTGCATTTGGTTCTACGGTTGCAACAAGGAGTTTGGCCATTGGCACCTGCACCTCATCTGATGACTCCACAATGATAGCTTTTGCAAATATCTTACTATTTTCAATTTCACCAGACTTTGGCAAGCTGATTTCAGACCCTGTCTCCAGTAGCAACAAATCCTTGTTGATAACTCCATCACTTTCTTCCGTGACCGATAGAACTTCATCATCCTCGCTCTCCTGCATCGTGACATCACTACTAATTGAACCACTTCCATTCTCAGGCAGCATGCTCAATAAATCAGTCCTTCCAACAGTATTATCTTCTTGTTCAGGCAAAATCAAGAAGTTCGCTTCACTTTTACTATTATTACTACTTTCCAGTTCTCTGGAATGAGAGTCTTCAGACACCACCTTAGTAGGATCAGATAACAAACTTGCAGTTTCAGTTACAAGCTTTATTCGTGCAATTTCAACGTGAGTTGAAACCCCTGAGTTATCACAAATCGAATTTCCTAAACTAAGCGTCATTGCAACTGCTGGAGACATCTCTTCCATCAACTGCTCTCTCTGCACCCAGTCACCAATTATAACTTCCAACCCCCTAACCTAGGGCAATCTACTGATTCTCATCCTCTTCATCTCCTTCCAACACTGAACTTGGGATAAAGCTTGCACCTTCCAACAATATCTCTTCCATTTTCAAAATCCAAATTACCCACCACCACCCTTTTGATTCAGAAAATTTTACAGGGACCACTGAGACATTGGATTAAAGATGCATAAGGATCATCAGATCTGGCGGGGAAGACGGATCCAACCTTCCAACTATGAATATTTCAAGCATCCATTGTTAGCCTGTCTTATCCAAATCTCCAGAACTCAAACAAAGTCTTTACCTCCATGAAAGAGCCATCAAGGCAACCCAAATCCTATTCCAGCGCCACCAAACGTTTAATACGAAGAACACAACCGAAAAGTACAAAAAAATCAAGCCCTTATGTATGAAGCAAGGAATAGGATGCAAAATGGACCGCAGGAATACAATCTAGAAGAATAAAAAACCAAACCTTGCAAATCATTATCAAAAGAAAAACCTTAAAAAGGTGCAACCTTTAACACATAGAAGATGGCTTCCTGGATCTAAGTCAATCCATCTAAGTTTCTCGCAAAAATTATGGATCTATCTTACCAACTTCAAAAAAGATGCAGTATTCCGTACAACATAAGAGTAAACAACAAATTTCAGGGAATGACACTCTCATGATCCTAACCCACTCAAGACACGAATCAAATCATGCATATCAAAACAATAGATTGCAGGGTTTTTACCAGTTGACACTGAAAATCACTTGGAGCTTGAGAATATGGTGGTGATTTAAGAGTTCTTCCCCACAAAGATCTTTCCTTTTTCACTCCCTGCGTTCCAAGGTAAGGTAACAAAGAAGATTGGATGTAAGTAAGAGAGGAAAAAGAAGAACAAGAAGAGAGAGGCGACAGAAAAAGAAGGAATTTTTGTGGAAATGCTTCTACTTTAATTTTTTTGGCATTTAATTAAAATTTATTTCCACCGCAATATCTCCTCAACAAGACACGTATACATGTAATTATCTTCCATCATTTACAAGTCTGTCTGAAATTGGTGTTTAGGTTAGGGAGTGAGGTGAGGATAGTGGTTACATGAAGACAAGTCCTCGGGGATTTTTCATGAGGCAAACTTTGAGGAGAGACACGTGTTGTCTAAGACTGAAAAAGTCCACTTGAAGAGCAATAATTGTCTCTGTACCCACGTGGTCCAATGGTTTCTATCTGTAGTAGATCCTTCCTATCCTCCTCCTCCTCCTCTTCCTACCTAGTCTCCTTCCCCCTCCTCAACCCACCAGCTGACTACTTGTTTCCATTTTTCCCCTTTAAGGTTGTTGTAGTGATGACATTGGTACATAACGATTTGGTCCTAAATTTAATTAGATTTGAGTAATTCTATATTTGATTGAGATAAATATAAGTTTTTTTTTCTAAATTTCAATAAATAAAAAAAGTTTGAATACGAGTTTTACTCGTTCGATTCAAATCAAATCCGTTAATTTTGAATTGAAGTGAGCCGAATTTGAATACAAATACCGTCTTTATTATATTAAATCACTAAAAAGATAAGTTTTGAGTCAATTTTAATTAAAATTAATATATAAATTTTAGTTAATTAGCGACTAAATTTTAATTTAATCGAGATTTAATTTGAAAATTTTAAGTTTAACAAAAAGTTTAAATGTTAAGTTAAATTTTGAATTTGAGAACTAAATTTAATAAGATTAAATTTGTATTCTAACTAACCTTGAAACCTAAATTTTAACTAAAATTTAATTAGAGTATAATCTAATTTGAATGAACAAAAAGTTTCAATCTTTTTTTTAACGAAAAAATCGCAGCTGCTATCTTTTAGATATACAATGGATAAAATTTCAGATTGATGTAATAGTCTGCAAATCATGTCAACTGATACTCCACACTAGGTAAACCTTATACAACAGGTTTACCTAGTGTATAAGGATCATCAGATCTGGTGAGGAAGACGGATCCAACCTATTAAGATATCTAGTAGCTGATTTAGATAATAAGTGGGCTACCATATTTACATACTTTGGAATTCATTTAAACGTAAAGGATTGAAAAATATTTGCTGTTAATTTGCATTCTTCCAATATCACTCTTAACTTATTGATATCTGTTCTTGATTCATAAAATCTCTGCATTAATTGAAAACAATCTATTTCCATCTCAACTGACGTGAAGTCATATTGTATCAACTAAGATAAGGCTTCCTCGAATGCGATAGCTTGAGAAATTGTAAAAGGATATTAAAAAGCAGCATGATCATCTTCTAAACTATAAAATTAAGACTAAAGTGCTTTATACTCATCTTCCCTGCCAATTGCTGTCTTATCCATATAATAAGCCAATGGGATAGCAATAACTTATCCAGATTGCACACTTTGAAGCTTAAAAGGATGAAGGTGCTAGGTTGGGCCACCTTCTGCTTCACCTATAAAATATTTGAGTTGTATTTAGACCAAACTCAATCACATAATTAAAATTTAAATGAGATGTATTTTAGTTAAGTTTTAGATTTGGGATAATTTTATACTTATTTTAAAAACATTAAAGTGTAACGTAATACTATAAATTAATGATTAAAACACTCAACCAGTTCGACCCTTATACTGTCCAACTTTTTTGTTTGATTTGTTTTAATAATTATTGGTTTTTAAAATTTATTCAACTTATTAATTAATTATTCAAATTTTATAAATTAAAATAAATCAATATATTCTTTCAATTAAACTTCAAATTCTTTGATAAATAAGGATAATCTCTTTTAATTGTATTTCAAAAATTTTAACTTTATTTGATGTTTAGCCGGTTTTATGATGGTGTAATATTAGTTAAATCTTTTAGATCTTAAGTTTTTTGTCTTATCAATTTAACTTTCAGTTCGATTTTCAAAATATTACTATAAATAATAATAAAAACTACTTTAAACTTTTGAAAAATTATTTAGAAAACATTTGTATTTTTTCCACTTTATTTAAAGAATCGGACTAGTCCACGACAATGCCTATCTTCAATTGACAACTTCTAAAATTATTATCAACCTCTGCTATGTACCAAACGACAATGTTGGGTTCTTCAATGATTTGGAGTCCAATGAGATCGGGATCAATTTACCTCTGTCCGTTTTTGTATATCACTCTGTGCTTCTTTCCATTCATCCCTCTATTAAATGATTAATTTACCTGTGCCTGTTTTTGTGTATCACTTTGTGCTTCTCTCTATTTATTTATCTATTAAAATTGAATGGACGAATGGATGGAGAGGGATACAGGGTGATACACAAAAACAAGAATAGATAGAGAGGAGCACAGGGTAACACACGAAAACAGAAACAGTCATCCTATGCCTAGTTTTTCTTTGTCTCTTCTTTATGGAATACACTTTCAATGGATTGAAGCACTCTGTTCTTGTTAGGTTGTTTAACTTTGTATCACTTAATTTTGTTCACATATTTTTGTGGAGTTCATGTAAACGTGTGGATGAGATTTAATGAAATAGAATAAGAATTAGTTAACGGGAACAAAGGATATGTTCCCGCTTTCGTTACGTATTTTCACTCTAAAATATAATATTTTTAAAGAAAAAATTATTTAGTCCATAATTAGTGTTATAAATAATAAGATATTTTTAGTTAATTGTAACAACCACTAAAAATTTTCAGTTATCTACTATATACTTATTCATTCTCAAATAATAATTATTAATTTCATAGTTATTTTTTACTATGCTTATTAAAGTAATTTAATTATTATTTATTAATTTTGTGTTCATTACTATTTATATTAATTAAATTTATTTTTATACCATAAATTATTTGATTATAATAGTGTTTTAATTAGTAACTTCTCGATTTTTCTGGAGTTGTGTTGAGGATGAATGTACTGTCTAATCAAAGGATAGTTGAATTTAAATACCTTTAAGTAGTTAGCTTCTTCCGGATATGTCTCATATATCGGATATGATAGCTGAGTATTTTCCTAATTTTTAAATAATTAACATATTTCTTACTAAATAGTTGATTAAATATTATGATAAATAAGTTCTATGAACCATCATGTATTTCTTAGACTAACTAAAATTACCCTGGAAGACAATGTTAGTTATGAATCATCCATCATTTTATCAGAAACTCTCCCAACCAACTTTGGTTTTCGTTGCAGATATTGTTGTTTTGGTTTGTCTGGTTAAAAGAGACAACCTTTGAAGACAAGTGGTAGAACATGACACTAAACAAAGCAGTGGTAGGCCAAAAAACTTTCATAACAGCTTTTTAAACTCCCAATTTTTTTTTGAACTACAGTTGCAGAAGAAAAATGATTTTTTGGAAACGGCTAACGTTGGTTTTCCTCGTCATTTGATGTTCCATACTTAGTAAAAACATGTAACAGACACGGGTTTTGATAGGTTTTGCATCCAAAAGTTTAAAACTTTTGATTCTCATCTCTTCCTCTTTGTGCTTGAGATCATAGTTGTTCTTGCACCCCCAGGCTCTGGCTTGGAGCTGCCAATTGTGTTTTTACAAGTAACCTTAAATACCCAGTTCGTTGATAATCTTGAACAGGTCTTGAGTTTACCTGGAATGGCTTTTAAACGATCGACGTTCAGAGAACAATTGAAACCTCTGCAGTTGCCTGCAGAGACAGGAGTTCCTGTCATTGCAATTGATAGAGACAAGAACAGCCAATGTGCAGTCAAATGGGCATTAGAGAATCTTTTAGTCAAGAATCCCCATTGTGTCCTTCTTCATGTTCTAGGCAAGACATTGCATCAAGGTCTCTATTGTCCTTTTATGTTCAGAAAAATTACTGTTTATGGTAATATATTCGAGAGTAGTTCCTGGTAATGCTTTTAAAGGTCACTTTTTGTGTGAAATGGTATTGCAGAGGATTTCAAAGATGTATCTAAAGAGGGTCGTCTTCCAACCGCGCAAGAGCTTCATCAATTCTTCCTTCCCTACCACGCTTTCTGTGCTCGAAAAGGGGTGAGTGCTACTTGATTGTCTGATGCCTCCATAGGACTAAAAACCTTGTGATTCTTTTGATTTATATAGAACTTGGTGCTAGCTCTTCTGCAGATTGATTCTGAGAATCCGACCTGAGCAATCTTAGAGTTCCAGAACTTTGTTCAGAAGAAAGCACCTGTTAAACAATTCCACATCTCTTTATTGCAAAAGCACCCATTGTTATTGAATACAGACACAGAAACTTCTGCAGAAGTTAGATGATATGTCTTAGTCTGTTTCTTATCTTCCTAATCACATTTATTTGACTTCTGGGATTCAGGTTGTAGCCAAGGAAGTAGTTCTTCATGATTCCGATATCCCGAATGCACTCACCGAATACATAGTTAGGAACTCTATTAGTGCTATTGTGGTTGGTGCTTCAACCAGGAATGCTTTTATAAGGTCTCTCTATTCAACTACCTGCATTGACATGGTGCAGTTTCTCTTCTGTTTCTGATGGAATTTCTCTTCATCCAGGAGGTTTTGGAACCCGGATGTTCCATCTGTCTTACTCAAATCTGCTCCAGAATCATGTGCAGTCTATGTCATATCGAAAGGAAAACTTCAAACTTCCAGGACACCAAAATATCTTCCATCACCTTCCACGCTTCTTATTACTCCAAGGCGACCCCAAACACCAGGAAGCAATGCTCATACTCCTTGTAAGACACCTGTTATCGAAGCCACTACTCCTACGAATGTGATCCGTTACAATCTAGAATTTCCTGGTCCTCCAACTGAGAGTCAGACATCTGAATATATCCCCAGGTAAGTTCCGAGGACAATGCATTTACTTTCCAATTTCTTAACTCTTGAAACATGCAAATGTTTTCCTCTCCTTGCTTTCTGATTCCCCGGAATGATCACAACAAAGAACATGCATCGAACAGTTGAGCAGAATGGAAAAGAGAGGAATTGTATTAAATTCCCATAAGTGGCTTCATAGTTTCTGTTTATGTTCAGTTATTCATGTGTCAAGAATGTTCTTCTATGTCACGTAATGTAGGTTTTGTCTGTAGTGCTCAATTGCATACCAATTCAGCTTTTCTCTATGCTTGGCACCAAGTGTTTTGCTCTAAGGGTAGCTGCATTTGATTGAAATGTGCAGAACTAATTTTTTCCGAGGACTCTGGGGAAGTGAAAGTTCTGGCACACAGTCTACAGAGGGAAGCTATGCTTTCGATCCAATGGTGTCATTTGACAAGGACAGAATCAGTAACAAGGGCATTCCAGCAGTTACACCAACTAGTAACAAGGGTACATCGGCAAAAACATCAACAGATAACCGGTCAACAGAAATGCTGAACAGAGATCCCGAATCAGATACCGCTGATTTATCTGGTCCAGTAAGTTTGCAGTTAACTGATATTTCATCTGGAAGTTCTGACTTCCCAATCGATTCAGCAAATTCCAAGAGCTCTAACTCTGCAAATAGTTCAGTAAGTATGATTTATTACTCAAAACCAATGTCCATGAACAAAGAGAACTAATGCACATAATGGTTAGATGTTTTGTTGAATGATCAAGGTTTCCGAAGTTTCGATATCCCGTTATTTTAATGAATCAACTCACTGTCATGAATTCTCCACTTTGGCAGCAAATATTGGAGGAAGAGATGGAAAGATTAAGGCTTGAACTGAAGCAATTTATGCAGAAGTATAACTCAGTTTCTCAGGAAGCTGCTACGGCTGAACTTAAGGTGAATATAAGTACATAGCTAAAGTAAACCAACTACTTATGAATCAATTCAATTGCTAAACACATTTTATGTTTGTTTCCAGGCCAGGGAGCTTCACAAGTTGCAGACACCGGGACAGTGCCAATTAGAGGAAGCAATGGTGGACAAGGAGCCGGCATTGTTTCTAGCAGAGAAGGAGAGGCAGAAGAACAAACTTTCCATTGAGGCAGCAAAAATGACACATCGGCTAGCGGAAGTCGAAAGACAGAATGCAGAAGGGAAGGCCAAGCGGCAGGCAGAAGAGAGGATAAAAGAAATGCAAGCTCTGGCGAAGAGAAATGTAAAATGCAGGATATACACCATTGAGGAGATAGAGGATGCAACAGATTGTTTTAACATCGAAAACAAGATCGGTGAAGGCGGATACGGTCCTGTTTTTAAGGGTGTAATTGATCACACTGATGTAGCTATCAAGGTCCTGAGACCAGACTTCTCACAGGGACAGCGCCAGTTCCTGCAAGAGGTACTGCTAATTCTTTTGTTTAATTTATCGGAATGTGGTTACAGGGAAGCATAAATTCTGCATTGGACTACATTCACCGATAAGAAAAGAAAGAAACAAAAATCAGGCCTTTCGAAGGATATGTTCATATAAGTTGGAGCCTTTTGGGAAGATGGGTTCCTTTTCCTTTCTGAAACGTACAGACTATCTGAGCATTGCATTGACAATCTACCTTCAGGTTTGCTCTCCTTTTTGACAATTTATCTGAAACCACTTTGTCATCACAGGTTGAGGTATTGAGCAGCATAAGACATCCAAACATGGTAATCCTGCTTGGTGCTTGCCCTGCATACGGATGCCTTGTATATGAGTACATGGACAAAGGAAACTTAGAAGACCGCCTGTTCAGGAAAAATGACACTGATCCAATCCCTTGGAGAGACCGTTTCAAAATAGCTTCTGAAATTTCCACTGCCCTTCTTTTCCTCCACGAAACAAAACCAGAACCGGTGGTGCATCGTGACTTGAAGCCTGCAAACATCCTCCTAAACCGTAATTGTTTAAGTAAGATCAGTGATGTTGGTTTGGCTAGGCTAGTTCCACCAGCTGTTGCTGACAATGTCACTCGGTATCGCTTAACAGCAGCAGCTGGTACTTTCTGTTATATCGATCCAGAGTACCAACAAACCGGAAAGTTAACTGTCAAGTCAGACTTATATTCATTAGGTATCCTGCTGTTACAAATTATTACAGCAAAGAGTCCGATGGGTCTATCCTTCCAGGTTGAGCAGGCCATTAAAAATGGGAAGTTTTCAGACATGCTTGACCCAGCAGTGATAGATTGGCCTGTAAAACAGGCTTTATCACTTGCAAAACTAGCATTGAAATGCTGTGAATTGAGGATGAAGGACCGGCCGAGCCTCGGTTCAGTCGTTGTTCCGGAGCTAAATCGGCTCAGAGATTTTGCATTGGCAAGTAAAGCTGGTGAGCACGAGCCAATCCCGCTGGCTTCCTGTCCTCGTGACTCAGATCCACTAGTCCACACTGAAAATAATCAGGTTAGTCCAAAACTCGGTTAACTGGATGAACAAACCTGGAAATTAACTCTTTGACAACAAAATTTTCCCATTTTCTGTTACCGCAACAGTGGCATACAGATATTCTGTCTTTTAATTAATACAGAAAAAATCTCAAAACTTCCCTGAAAGTGCTTGGCATACCTTTATAATGCAAAATCAGGGATGAATGGGATCCAATTCTAACCCCGAAATCGAAAATTCCAACGTAGATCAAAGCGAGAGATGGGTGGCAGCATCATCTGAAGACAATGACCAAACTGTGGAGCTTTAAGCATAGAGGTCCTGGAAAAGCTAGTGCCCTTCCACCCAGAAGCAGCAGAGACGTTGCAAAACCAAATGCAGGCCAATTCCTAGGCTGCTTCTCATCATTTGTAAGCTGCAGTAATGAGCCTAATCTTCCAATCAGAAGGTTCAAGTCTTTCTCATAATTAACCCTGGAGTTCCTGACAACATGGTTCTCCTGTCTTATGGGACCTGAACATCAGCAACATGTGTTTCCATGGAGATACTTTCACAGAAAACCAATCTAGTGTTCTACAAAGTAACAGTTTCACGTAGCAGATTCAATGAAGTTTCTCCAATGCACTGCGCGTCCGACCCGAAATGAGCTAAATTTATTAAAATTATATTAGATTAAATAAAAAATATCAATTCTATAAAAAATGTGAGCATAGAATTTTTTAAATAAAAAAATTTATTCGAACTTGTTAAATCATCATTTTAATTTGAAAAAGAAATTGGTAATAAACTTTAATACTTACTAAACATATTATTAAATAAAAGATATTTTATAAAACTCTATTGGATGGTTAGTTTCTTAAGCTAAATATAAAGCTTAATTACTAGAAATTATACTAACGATTAGAAATTAAGGACAGAGAACGAAATATATTTAAATTGGCGAGAGCTGGAAACAGAAAGTTAGAGATGTTTAGAAGGTAAAGGAGTTCTTATGACCTATAATGTATTATTAGAGATATATATGAAGATGCTATAATTAGTAAAATATTTTTCTATTAATATCAGGTTACACTAAGAATTCTTATTATGCATCTTCCTATTTGCAACAGTGATAGATGAGTTCATCAAGAATATCTAAAGGGATGCACCTTGATGTATATTGTTTGTTGATGACATTATTCTAGTGGAAGAGATCAAAGAAGGTGTCAATGCTAAATTAAAAATTTGGAGGAATACGCTAAAGTCAATGGGTTTTAAACTGAGTACGATTACGACTGAGTACTTAGAGTGTAATTTCTAAGATCATAAGGTGACATCCAATATCAAATAAAGATTGTTTTAAGTATATTAGATCTGTCATCTAATGCAATGATGAGATAAGAAAAGACATAGTGTACCATATCAACCATTAAAAATTATATATATATACCTTATCGAATTACGACAACTTAAATGGAGGGTGTATCAGAAATTTTATGTGAAAAGAAGATATCAATCAAATTAAAAAGTAAAATTTACCGTTTAATAATTAGGTCAATTATGCTCTAGGAAGCTGAGTGTTGACATATTAAATATTTGCATAATTATAAGTTAACGGTGATGGAGATGAGGATGCTTCATTAAATGTGTAGTTTTACAAGAACAAATAAGGTTAAAAATGTAACAGTAAATAAAAAATTGACGGTGGCTAACATTGATAGTAAATTAAGAGAGACAATACTTAAGTAGTTCGGATATGTTAAAAGAAGATATCCTAACTCCTAACGTCATAGTAAAAAACGAAGAAGATTGTATTTATAGACTTAAAAAAAGAAAAATTAAAAAGAATTAAAAGAGGTGATAAAAAATAATATGACTTAACTTATAATTGAGGATTTGACTCTCAATAAAAAAGCTTTAACAAACTAAAATTTCAGTAAAGAATATTACATAAAAAATTCTTTTTTCTTATAGTTATTTTGAATATTTCCTTTTGACTACTCTGTCTTATATTTTACTTAAACATTTTTATAGGATCAGATCTCCTATTCTAATTATGATATTTTTATTATATTCTATTAAATCTTATCTACACATTTTTATATATTCCACGTAAATATAAGAATGAGATTAGAATAATTGAAATGGAACATTTTAAAGTACACTTTTACCTATACCACTCGCCCATTTTATTTTTATTATTTCCATATTTAAATCTTAAGTGACATAGATAGAACCCAAAAGCTTTTCTCGCTCTCTTTCTGTAAAAAGCTAATGGCTCACTCTCGCTCCGATCACCAATCGGACGCGACCCGGTCACCGCAAACGCGACTCTACAACCCTTACCAAGACCTGAACTTACCGGCCCACAGTCTCTACAACCTCCCGACTTCGCCGGAGTATCTCTTCACTGAGGAATCTTTCCGGCAACGGCGTTCCTGGGGCGAAAACTTGACCTTCTACACCGGCTCAGCCTACCTCACAGCCTCGGTTGGCGGGGCCTCAGTCGGTTTATTCTCCGCCATCCGCTCTTTTGAGCCTGGTGATACCTTGAAGCTGAAGGTGAATCGGATCCTGAATTCGTCGGGGCATTCAGGGCGGTTCTGGGGGAATCGAATCGGAGTTGTTGGATTGATCTATGCGATGATTGAGAGCGGCGTCGTTGCCTTCACGGATAGGGACGATGTGTGGACTAGCGCGGCGGCTGGGTTAGGGACCGGGGCGGTCTGTAGGGCTGCGCGTGGAGTGAGATCGGCGGCTGTCGCCGGAGCTCTAGGAGGATTGGCCGCTGGAGCAGTGGTCGCCGGGAAGCAGACGTTGAAGAGGTATGCGATGTTCTGAGGAAAAGAAAAAGTGAAAGAGATTAGAGTGAGAGAGAATGGATACTGAATTTAGAAACACAATAAAATTAGGGTTTCATGATTTTTGTGTTGCTAAATTGCATTGATTTTGACCAGTAGTTGTATCTGCGAAATATGAAGATTGAAACTTTGTTAGAATCAATGAAAAGTTGAGTAATTTGATCGACTTGTTGTTGGATGAATAAGATTGAATTGAAATATTGTCGATTCTGTTCTAATGCAAAGTGCTTTTCCCTTGTGTGATTGTATCAAACTTGTTTGTTGAAATGCTACAGTGATTACTTTAGACGTATTTGTTAGAGTAGAAAGTTTGGGGTTTATATGTATTGAAAGTTCCATTTTTGCCTTGGATTATTGGTTGTTTCTTGTTGTGACAACTAGTAATTCTTTCATTAACTAATTTGATTATGGTTAATGTAAGTAGGAGTAGTTTTGTGTGGGGAAAGGATGATTACTTGAGGGATGTATCTTGAGTTGAGAGTTGGAGGTTTATCAATATAGGTATTGAAACTTTCATTTCTATTTTGGTTCGGTTATTTCGTGTTTTGACAACTAATAACCGTCTTCAAGTTGTACGATTGAATTGTATTCGAATCATAATCATATTGGTCAGTTTAAGTAGGTGCAGCTTTGTCTTGGGTGCAAAATGATGGGTTAGTCTGAGTTAGTGGTATTTCAAAAGGCATTGAGGAGGAAATGCAGTTGCGGCTAATCTGCAAGTATCATAATTAATATAGTCCTTCTATTAGTGTTTCCGTTGCTAGTCATTTCTTTTTGTTTTGCATATAATGTTTGTGCTGCTTTCCATAGGAGAAGCAAGTGTTGCCCCATATATGGTTTGAAATTGTTGTTAGATTTCACAGGGAATTGGACATAACGGTGTAGCACGTAAAGATATGTAATTAGATTACTTGCCAAAGAGGAGTACTTATTCTTATGTATAACTCTTCCCCATTTATGGGTGTGATGAAAGACCATTGTCTATATCAGTTTTATAGGGGATGCAGTGGTTCAGTTCGAGATATCTTATTAAATGGTGTCAGGCAACCTATAGTGGTTGAAGAATGTAGCAATGGTTATTTAGGCAGAGTTTTTTCATGCATATTGTTATCCAGTATGCTTCTTCTCCTCCTTTTGATCATCTGGAATCTCAATCTCGAGACCGGAGGGGAATTACACACCATTCAATCTGGTAGATAGAATGGGTAGATTGTCTATATTAGTAACCACTTAATTGTGTAGAGAAGAAAGATGTGGATACAAATATTGAAATGTCTGAAATTATAGTGAGTGCCGTGCAAATACTTATTGCATGTGTATAACGATTTGTTCTTGTGTTTTATGGATAAGACGAGCACAGGTTATAGCACTAATTACATTGCAATTCTTTCGCTAAGCTATGAAGTGAGTAATATTATGAGGCTCAACTTGGGTTGGTTTCGTCAGCCCCACCATTGTAGAGATTAGGGCAGGAGGTTGTACGGATCTCGGTAAGTGTCACGGTGACTCTTAGGACGCATCGGAACTGAATCAAATTGTGAAGTGATATTGTCAATGTTATGGTGCAATCTGTCTGATTCCTATGGCATTGCTCTTAATCAATATTTTAAAAATTAGATGGAAAAAAGGTTTAAAGTTTAAATATCTAATTGGTATTAAATTGTTTTAAAATTATTTAAAGATAAAATAAACTTAATGAATTTAAAATATAATTAAAGATGATTTTTTAGTTAAAAATTATTAAAATTATTAAAAATTTATAACACAAAGTAAAGAACTTTGTGTTATGATGAAATTTTAGAAACTATTTCTAATTTTTTTTTAAAATTGTTTTTTAAAACTTGATAAAATGTACACTAGTTAAGTGATTATTCAACTTTATTTTTAAAATTTGAGTCTAATTAATTAAATTTGACCAAAATTAATAATTTAATATAATATATTTTAAATTATTAACTTAATTTAAACTATTTAATTTATATCAAATTTGCGAAATGCTATTTAACTAGTTCACTTACGATAATTATATTAAGTGTGAGTTTTTAATTTTTTTTAACGAAAATGTAAGATTTTTAAAAGATTATAAATATAAGAGGTTAAATTTTTTTAAATTAAGAGAAATTATCTTTTACGATTTTTTTTTATTCCTATTAAACCCAAATGAGCCTTTTAAGTTTTAACTCATTCAGTGTTCTGTAGTTATAGGCATTTGCTTAATATTGAAGAGAACGGGAGGAGGGAGGGGTAGAATGGGAAATCCGAAGCAGAAGTGGACGGCGGAGGAGGAGAAGGCGCTCTTGGCCGGAATAGCGAAGCACGGCCCCGGAAAATGGAAGAACATTCTCAGAGATTCGGAATTTGCCCCCTTCCTCACTCTCCGCTCCAATATCGACCTCAAGGTCAAGTCTTCTGTATTTGTTACTCTTAGTTTCATAGTTTATACTCGCTTTTCTGTTTGTTTCCCGGGAAAAAGAAGTACTAGGGAAAGAGCTTGCTTTTGATTGAATTCTGGTCTTGATTGTGTTTGGGTTTTGAAAGGTTTGATTTTTATTGATATTGACCCGGCAAATGAGTGATATAGTGATGTTTCCTTGTAAGGTGAAGCAAAATGATTCCGAGTATCCAAGCCATTTTATCTTCAAGTACATTAGTTTTTGACGGTGCCCAGATGGCGTAAGTTGTCTCATCATCCTTGCTATATACGTGCAGGATAAATGGAGGAATTTGACTGTTAGCCATGTTCCACAAGGTCCCAAAGAAAAATCAAGGGCACCTAAACCAAAATCTGTGGCTCCACCTTCTTTTGATGCTCAAAACTTGGCCTCTTCGGATGAATCGGCTGATGTTCTTACTGATGATCCTTCAAGTAATGAATGGGATAGAAATAATGCCCTGAGGTTTGACTAATATGTTCTGAAGCTGTTACTCATTTGTTCTGACAGGAATCTAAATCTGTCGTTTCACCTTAAAATTCTTAGACAAATTGTGGTGTGCTATGATGAGAGGGAAAATAGTAAGTAAAGTGGTCATTGGGAGTGGGACTGCATGCGCTTGTCTACAGTGAATAAGTCATTGTACTTAGATCAATGAAGGTTTCATGTAACTCTTTCATTTGCGTTTAGTTTCCAATGGTGATTGTGGAATTAAAAGCAACGGCATTCAATGTCGAAAGAAGATTGATTAGTATTGAGCTTGCAAATGGTTTTTGTTACCATGTCGTTATTTCAAACCTTATAATTGCTTCTCTACCAGCTTCATTCCATGGTAGCTAAAATAGCTTCTTACCAATGCAAGAATTTTCCTTGCAGTTACTCATTACTTGTCCAATTCTTGTTAATATTTCTTTAAATCTTTACTTATCAGGTACAATGCAATGATCTTTGAAGCACTTTCAACTATAAAACTTACAAATGGATGTGACATTGGCACTATTGTTGACTTTATTGAGGCAAGATGAATTTCCCTTCATATTGTTTGTCATTGTCTATTTTGTGTTCCAAAATTTGCTGCATAAATTTTTCTCTGATGGAAATTTATGTGCTGGACGATATCATGCCCATCTTGTAATTTTAAACCTTGAGGCTTGAACATTATAAAACATATCAGCTCTCAAGAAAAGTAATGAACCTGAGTTTTTCTGCAGAGAGGCTGATGTTTGTGGGACTATGAGATCAATCCTTGTTATTTCTTTGAACTTATTGTTATTTTTATGTGGCCACTTTTCCTTTCTAACATTTTTGATATACATGCTGCAGCAAAGGCATGAAGTTCCCCAAAATTTTAGAAAGTTATTAAGCTCAAGATTGAGAGGGCTTGTCGCTCAAGGCAAGCTGGAAAAGGTGAAGAAATTGTTTTTCTTGCATTTTATGTATTTTGTCATTCCCTTTTCTAGTTTTTGATTGCTGGCCTCGATTTTCTTAGGTTCACTAAACGTGAGCTCAAAAATTGCTGGGAGCACATGATGCTGCACTTGTAGAATCTTATTATGTGTTGATATCAACAATTGCAGGTCCAAAATTGCTACAGAATTAAGACAGATAACATTCATGGAGCAAGAACACCAACACCAAAACAGAAAGATATCAGACCTCGGCAGCCACCGAGTTCTGGTTTGACCTTTGGTGAGATTGTGGAGGAGGCAGCAATAGCAGCAGCTTACAAAGTTGCTGAAGCAGAAAACAGATCCTGTTTGGCTGCTGAAGCAGTTAAGGAGGCAGAAAGAGTCTGCAAAATGGTAGAAGACACGGATGCAATGCTCCAGTTAGTGAAGGAGATTTACAAACAATGTAATGACCAAACTATTCTCCAATGATTAAATCTGCTTTTGTTGTGTGTGATTGAAATCTAAAGATGGTATGCTGTTATAAATTTGGCAGGTTCACGAGGTGAAATCGTGCTTTTGGCTTGAGTTGATGGATGTAGAGTTTAGGAAAGGCAATGTTATAATCATCCAATTATGTATGTAGACCAACCAACACAAGAGAACGGTCTACGCTTGCCATTTTGCAGGTTGCAATTGTGTGGTCGGTCCCTGACTTCCCGATCACCTTGCATTTTGTTTCTTTATAGAATTACAACCAAAGTACAGAGGTTGAAGCTGGATTCTTAATTACAAAGTTTGTCAAGTCCATTTGAACTGAATGATAAGTAACATTGTCATCAGAAGTCTGCCATTGTTGTACGTAACAGAGAAACTAGTTTTGTTTTATGTATATTTTGGAATGTATGTCGACGTGCCAGTTGGAATGTATTAGTACGATGATATATGAAATGATCATCTAAACATGGTAATACAAAGAAAGACTCGCCATGTAACTCATAGCAAGCTACCTCTCATCTACTTAATCGTGCAATTTCTTCTTTCAGAAGAAGCAGCAGAAGACAATAGAGACCAAAAAAAAAAAAAGAAAAGAAAAGGATAAAATACAAGAAAGAAGCAGCTGCCAAAAAAGTTCTTCCAACCATTCCAGTCTAAATGCTAATAATCCATCCATTCATTGTTATCAAATTCATCTGCAAAACTTTTGCAAGTGGAAAGAAACTTCCATAATTTTTTTTCTGGATCCTAGCCTATAAGAGCACTATTCCAAGCTCTGACGCCTTCAAAGTTTGTTTAATCCGATAGTTGTAAAGATAGTAGTGAAGTTTCCCATCACCTGGCCCAAATTTAAGCTCCTTCAAGAAAGAACCATTGTGCATGACATCCAGTGCATTGAAAACATCATAGTCTTTGCGTTTTGCAACAATTAGAGCATCATTCATCAACTGAAGCAAAGGAGTCTTTGTAGAAACATTGTAATAAGAGTAAGCTGCCTTCAAAGCTGAGTAGTTCTGGTTGCCAAGTATGGACGAAGGAAGAGTGTAGAAGCTGCAGAAATCAGTGATCTCATGTGTTTCAGGGCATTCGACGACATAACTATCCACAACATTCTCCTTAGGCAAAAACCAGTGCTCGACATCGTTATCATCAAAGTCTGGTGCGACAATGAACTGGCTCAAATATTTCCTAATAGTCCTCGTGACTGCAGGAACATCATGGAGCTCCATCTTTCTGAAACCTGGGGTAGCAGTTGCATCTGGTAACTTGTAAAGCTTAATTGTTCGGCTCATTGTCATCCTTGCACCAAGTCTAGAAAAACCAACATCAATCAGCTTCTTTGGATTCAAAGATCTATGCCAATACTGACAAGTAGATATTGGTGTTGGAAGAACAATGCCTGCAGTATAAGCTGCTTGCCAGATATTCTCCAAGTGGACTCTCCTTGTCACCTCTTTAATCATGACAGGTGCAAGTCTTTTTGATCTAAGCTTCTTATGGACACACAAGAAATTAATCTCTGCCATGTTAACAATTTCATTGCGGACTCTGATTCTTGCAGGTATGCCAGTTATGAAAGCAACTAACTTCTTTGAATTTTTGACACGAACACCAATGTGCCAACTCTTGAAATAGCCTGGAGGACGAAGGGCCCATTGAAGAAACTCCATTGAGTAGTTAAATCTGAACATGTTCTCATCATCCTCAACATAGTTATTCGTCAAAAGGGTGTATACTTCAATACACATCTCTTCAGAGTCCATATCACAAGTGATCCATTCATAAGGGTTCGGGAGATTGTAAGGCTCTTGTTTGACTTCAGACAAAGGTGTTGGGGCTTCAATAGGACCTTCAGGCAAACTTGTATCCCCAATATCCTTGAACTGTCCAACTGGCTGGCTCTCCCAGAACTTGTGTCTCTTTCCTAGAGCAAGAGACTCTTGAACCTTTCGAGCCAAGTTATCAAGTGCAAGGTCACTATCAGAAGGTGCATTTCCATCAGGACTGGGGTTAGGAGTTTCTTCAGGAGCTCCAGAACTTGCATTACTATCAACCATTTTCAGGGCAATATCTAAAAGGACTCTGTAACAAAACACAATTCACAGAAAGCAATTCATTTCACAACAAATGGGCACCAAAAACTTCCTCTCCATTACAAAGTTGTGTTCAACAGAAGAATCAATACAATCAGAATAGCAAAACACAATTGCTTTATCATATCAAGCCAGCAATAACGGAAATATGGGTCCAAAAAATCCAGCTGCAAATTTATAGGTGCAAAATGTTTGCAGAATAAACAGATAAATGCTTCAACTTCTGTTTAAAACAAGAGAAATTGTGAGATAAACCAATTAAACAAATTAACAATTATAAGTTAACACTGCAAAATTCCAACTAACGAAAACTAGCAACAAAAATAATTATCTGCAAACTAAACAAGCAACGTAAACAGCCACACAAGTACACACAGAAGACAATGTTACATTCCAATAATCTTATTCCAATGGACCCATTAGAGGATTTTGCGTGGTCTAGGCAGCGTTTGAACAGATTAAATGTCCTCACAAAAAATAAATAAGTAAAGGGCGTTCACCCTTTCTTTTATCTTGTTCTTGTCCATTACAAGCTACCAGAATATCATACATCAAAGACTACAGACAATGCAAACCCTTATTTGCCAAAAACCCCAAATGTAAACACCACCAAAGCTCTGACACCTTTCTAGCGCCAAAAACAATTTAATCACTACCCAAGATCCGAAATCTAAGCTACCCCATATGGCGAAACGCAATACATGAAAGAAAAACACAAAACATTGAACGGAACATAACGCAAACAAGAACAAGAATCGATCTTTGAAATTTGAACCAATAAAGTACCTTAAAAACGCTAAAACGTAAGCAAATACGTAGCCTTGAACGAATGTCTCTTTCGAGGATCTATGAGAAACCTAGAGAGAGAGGTGGTTCACTTGCTGGTTGCTGCAACTTTAACGAAGAACAGGTAGCAAAATGGCCACTCTTGGAATTCGTGGAAAAAAGTGTGGAAACAGTCGTTGTAATTCGAGACTCTGTACAGGGGTTGTAATTCGAGACTCTGTACAGGGGCTTTCCGGTCATGTAAGAAATGCTTATTTTACTTGTTTAAGGTGAATTTTTAGTTTCAATTTTTAAAAAAATCATAAGACTATAAATGAATCATATGTTATTAATATGATAAATTAAATCCTTTCAAAAAAATGATAAATTAAATTAATTAAAATTAAAATATTTATAATATACATCATGATTTTTACTGTTGAAGTTCTATTTATGTAATATATATTTTATAATTATTTTTAAAATTAAATTAAAATTTTATTAAATCATTAGTTTATATTTTAAATTTTAATCATTTTTATTTAAAATTTTGTAATTTTAGAAATGTTGTTTAATAATAAAATGTGCAAGATGTATTATATTAAAGAATTTTAAAAACTATTTAAATTAAACTTATTATTTAAAGCACATAATTACATATATATATTTTTTATAATTTGCTATATTATAATTTCCTTATAATACTCATTAAATCTCAAAAGTGGAATTGTACCCTATATTATATACTTCAATGCCTTGACTTTCTAACTCTTTTGCCTTTTTTTTTTAAGGAAGGCGAACAAGAAATTACAAAATAAGTCGAGGGAAACTAATTCCCGACAAATCCTTTAATAAGATGTGGTGATACCCAACGGGTGAAAAAGGAAAAAAAGTAACACCGACATCAAAATGATTGGCATCCACACTCAGACTAATTCTCACTCGACTCAGGTAGGTTTCTTGCGAGAAGTAAAGCTCTGACTTCAAATTTAAAACAACTGCATACACGAGGGATAATAATTCGAAACTTTGATTAGGTGTTGATGATACAATAATAATGTCTTATAAAAAAAAGAGATTTAAAAAGTTTACACCTTTTTTTTTCTTTCTTACAATATTTCTTCTTATATTATTATAACTCATCCATTTTTTATTGATAATCTTATATCTAAAAAGAAATTAGCAATTGAGACATCTTTGGATCATAAGTCCCTTTCAATTTCTAAGTCCCTAAACAAATCCAAATTGGATTCCAAAATCCAAACTCTTCAACAATGTCAAATTTCCCATATTCCTTCATCAACAAGGATTTGACATTTCCCATATTCCTACATCAACAAGGATTTCTCTTTTTCATTACCAAATAATAACAAATCCCATTACAAAGGGCAGAAGTGGTAACACAGGCAAAGAAACAGCATCACCTTAGGAGGGTTCTGTTGTTAAAACCTAACAAAACATCCATACTCACACAGCACAAGTACAAGTAAACAGTCTCCTCGGCGCAGATCCGAGGAGTTTGGGATTAGAAACGTAAAGTTTGTTTCTTTTGCTTTCAGAAACTCTCCAATTCTCACTCCACTCCTTAATAACCAATTTGCAGGTCTCTCACCCTTTTCTTTATTGCTCTTTGTTTGTCTAGGTTCCTTGCATTTGGTTTCGTTTAAAAGATCTGTTTTTAGATTGATTTTGATGTTTAGGGTCATGGGCCATATCTATGTTTGTGGTTTTGGGTTTGATGTGTGTGAAAGATTGTTTTTTTTTTCCCCTGTAGAGTGGATGAGAATGTTATTGTTTGGGATCTGGGTTTGATCTGTACGTCTGATTTATTAGTAAAATTATGATTTTTTTTTGGTCTGAAAGCTTTGATCTTTGTTATTTGTTTTGTGACTTTCTTGGGCCTGTTTTAGTATTAGATTGAGCGGGTAGGACTTCCAGGGAACACTTGACGATTTAGTGATTTTGGGTTGAGTTCAGGAATTAGTATTATGGTCTCCATGTTACTTTCAGGATTCAGGGATATTGCATTTATTGTGTGTTTATGTTTGGTTTGTTCTGTTTAGGTCTTTGGTCATGTGTGATTAATACTGATTCAGGTCTTCTATTGGTAGAAGTCTCTTTCCATATATTTTTGCATTCCCGTCACCGCACATTATGTTAGACTTGCATGTATTTGCTTATATTTTGGTATAAAATCCAGATGCAATGCTGCACCTCTGTATGTGTTGATATGTTGTCCAAGACTCTGTGCGTGTTTGGATTTAGTGCTTTGTAACGGTCAGCAGCCACAACTGTAAATTGTTTATGAAGTTTTTTGTTCACCATTTGGACAGAAGGGATAAAAATCATCATGTGATACTGTTAATGTGTGTGTTTTGGTAATATAAGCACGTAGACTCTTTTGTTAGTTCATTAAGTGCTTAAGTCCTAAGTTGATATTTTGGAGTAGCGGGCAAAGTAGCATCTGGTGTTATCTAATGTATCAGATATTTGCACGCCCATTGTGTTTCTTCTCCGGACATTCAAACAGAAGTTTAATGCTTGTCCTCTTTGTCTGGTTTGGTTGACAAGTTTGGCTCTTCTGTAATATTTTTAATAATTCTCTTTGCATTGGTGGAGGGCTTTCTTGCTACACTCTACATCTTAAATATGTCCTGGAATTTTGGATTTTATTTGTTTTATGTTTCTGTTTTGCATTCATTATGGAACCAGTGCGTTCTACCTGCTTAATTTTATAGCTTGTATTTGCTCTTTCCAGGCCATGAATGGACCTTGTTTATATGTAACATGTTGACTTGATTTGTGCAGCTATGGCAGGGTTAGCAGCTGAAGGATCTCAGTTTGATGCTCGACAATTTGATGCAAAAATGAGTGAAGTGTATGTCTTGTTTGTAACTTTTGACTCTCCGTAATTCTCAATGGCTACAGAATGTAAAATTGTTACAACTTGATATTGACTTTCTGTTAATTACTTTGCAGCCTTTCAACTGAAGGACAGGATTTCTTCACCTCATATGATGAAGTTTATGACAGCTTTGATGCTATGGGATTGCAAGAGAACCTTCTAAGAGGCATTTATGCTTATGGTAGGTATATTGTGATTTAAATTGTTTCTTTACATGATTCCTCACATTTAATTTTAAGAGGCATTTATGCTTATGGTAGTTATATCGTGATTTAAATTGTTTCTTTACATTATTCCTCACATTTAATTTACTCGGTCATGGGAATTTTCATATTTTCTTATTCACCCGCACTGCTGATGTTTGTCTTCCTGGGATATATGCAATTGTTCACTGATATTCTCTCTTTTTTCCTTTGAAGGTTTTGAGAAGCCTTCTGCAATCCAGCAGAGGGGAATTGTTCCTTTTTGCAAGGGCCTTGATGTAATTCAGCAGGCACAATCGGGAACTGGGAAAACAGCAACTTTCTGTTCTGGCATTCTTCAACAACTTGATTACAGTTTAGTCCAATGTCAGGCACTGGTTTTGGCTCCTACTAGGGAGCTCGCACAGCAGATTGAGAAGGTTATGCGAGCCCTTGGTGATTACCTTGGTGTTAAGGTTCATGCTTGTGTCGGTGGAACAAGTGTCCGTGAGGACCAGCGTATCCTTCAAGCTGGTGTTCATGTTGTTGTTGGCACTCCTGGTCGTGTATTTGACATGTTAAGAAGGCAATCACTTCGTCCAGATCATATTAAGATGTTTGTACTAGATGAGGCTGATGAGATGCTTTCACGTGGTTTTAAAGATCAGGTTTGAGCTCAATCTCAATATGATCTGTTAAGTTTCCATTTGTAGTTGTTCTCTAATTGCAGTGGTTTTGCTCCCAGATATATGATATTTTCCAGTTGCTGCCACCAAAAGTTCAAACCGGTGTATTCTCTGCTACAATGCCTCCTGAAGCTCTTGAAATCACGCGGAAATTCATGAACAAGCCAGTTAGGATCTTGGTTAAGCGTGATGAACTTACACTTGAAGGTATCAAGCAATTTTATGTCAATGTTGAAAAGGAAGATTGGAAGCTTGAAACACTCTGTGATCTCTATGAGACCCTAGCTATCACCCAGAGTGTCATTTTTGTCAACACGAGACGCAAGGTCGACTGGCTTACTGATAAGATGCGAAGCCGTGACCACACAGTCTCTGCTACTCATGGAGATATGGACCAGAACACTCGTGACATCATTATGCGTGAGTTTCGCTCTGGTTCTTCTCGTGTCCTTATCACCACAGATCTTTTGGCTCGCGGTATTGATGTGCAGCAAGTTTCCCTTGTCATAAACTATGATCTGCCGACTCAACCTGAAAACTATCTTCATCGAATTGGACGAAGCGGACGGTTTGGAAGAAAAGGTGTAGCCATCAACTTTGTGACAAAGGATGATGAACGAATGCTGTTTGATATCCAGAAGTTTTACAATGTGACGATCGAGGAACTGCCATCAAATGTTGCAGATCTCCTGTGACCATAAATTTATTTTTGGTGCTTGCTGAGCAAAAACAGGATTTCTGATTTACTAGTACTATTTTTATCCCTTTCTTTTCTTCTGCCTTTTCCATTTTGTTGTTTAGTTGTTGTCTTAATTCAATCATCTGAGACATTGACTGTTCAATCTCAAGTGTTTCCTTCATATTTGGAAGGACAAGGGAAGGGATTGCCAAGTTCCTCTTTCAGTGCTATGATCAATGTATCTGTTACAAATTTTTTTGTTGCATCTGGGTTTCTTGTACCTTGTACCTACTTCTTACAAGCTAGGCTTGAACTCTGCAAGTGTCTTACAATATTTATGTTCTTGATGAAAGAAGAGCATTGAAGAGGGGAGTGTTGTTCTTAGTCTTCCATTTCAAGTTGCTTTAAGCTTTTTGCCAGAAAACATATCGTTCAGGTCAAAGAACACAAGATCCTGATGCTTGACATTAATTTAAAGTGGATACAATTAAAAAATTATGACATAAATAGTCATACTTTTATCAAATTAAAGGAATAAAGGGTTTATAAAATGAGGATTTATTTGATGAAACTTAAAATTTTAAAGTGAATTTTAAGATTATATAATGGGTTTTACTTTTCTAAATAACACTAAAGAATCTCTTGATAGGCCAAAATTTAACATTAAAATCTTTTTTTAATATCACTTTCTAGATTATTTTATAAAAGATGGAAATTAAAATTAAACAAAATTCACTTTTTCCATGTCATTATTGTTTAATAAGCCAAAAGCTAACTTTGAATCAAAAGAATGATCAAATGTGACTAATATTGACAAGTGAACATCAAAGACCATTCAAAAGCAGCTGGCGGCCAGTCCTCATTCAACACCACATGCATTAGTGTTGAAAAGTCTTACACCTCCATCACAGCTTGGTCAACCTAACTTGCAAGCAGGATTGGCAACAACAGGTCAGTGAAAATTTTTTTTTATTTTTTTTTGGTGAAAGGCAAACTGCCGGAGCAAATTACAAAACAGATCTGGAGATACTGGTTTTTGATATATCCTCAAAAAGGATACGTTAGCACCCTAAAGATGCAATAATAAAGTAGGTTATACCAATATCAAAATATACTGCTTGAGCGGTAAGTCAGTCAACATATCTGTTGCTCTCTTGATAAACATGTTAATAAACAAAAGACCAGTTACGGGATCAGTGAAATTTTAATTGCATGTTGTATCCAAAAACCTACTATTACAACAGTTGAATCATTTAATATACTGAAGACGTCAACTTAGATTTCTTTTACCAATTTCAACACGAAATCTCACATACATACCATGAAGGTCACAACTTACATGGGTATTAAATTATAGCAACACCATCCCCACAGAAGAAAAGCAATCCCAAAGCAGGATTCTTTTATTCTTTTGAGGTTTTGACACCTTTCCCTGACCTTAGTTCTTGAGTCCTTCAATCTTTCTGTTGGTCAAGTTTTGATCAATGGAGGGATTTAGATCCAAGTCGTGCAGAAATGGTAGGATGCAGCTGGAGAGCTACTATGGAGGCAAGAGAACCCCAGGAAGCATGCAAGACTTGAGGTCTTACAGCGTGAATTATGCAGGTTCTGTGCAGCCAAATAAATTGAACAACGAGGTGACGATCAAGAAACGAAAGAGCAATTTTGGGTTATCTTCAAAAAGCTGGAGCTTTAATGATCCTGAGTTTCAGAGGAGAAAAAGGGTCGCAAGCTACAAGGTTTATGCTATAGAGGGCAAAATGAAAGGGTCGTTCAGGAAGAGCTTCAGATGGATCAAGGAAACCTACTCTAAAGTTGTTTATGGTCGGAGTTGACGAATCATCAAAACAAGAAATATAAATCCCAGATTCTTTTCTTCTGTTTTTACATGTGATGATCAGTGCTAAGAAAACCTATGTTTGTGCTTTCCTGTGTTTGGACTTAGTGAAATGAAGATCCAACTCTATTTTACTGGAAATGTTGTAGCTGACATATAGTATCTTATCGAGAAATAAAGCTGTGAACTTTCTTTTTTGTTGTTGTTGTTTTTGTTGCTGCTGCTGCTATTGTTCTTCTTCTTCATCTGATGGATCATGACAGTGAGATCTTTAACATGCTTGTTGAGGTTGGAAGTGAAAGGGTCAGATAAATAAATTTAAATAAAGGATTGATTTTTTTCATCCACTGCATTAATGGGGCAAAGAAACAAATATCAATAAACCGAGCAAATTCTGTGTATAAACTGGCAGATCATCAATTGTTGAGAAGAACTTTGATCTACTCCCTACCACGTTTATTAGCTGATATGGTACACTTTGTGTGTTTCTGAACTCTTTTCAAGTAGATTAACAGAGCCATAACTACATTGATTATGTCAGAAAACTGTTCTAATGTTACTTTTTTTAATTATATGGACAAAGTATTGGATCAGGTTCTGCCAGGAAAACTTCCAGATCTGAAATATCAAATGTAGGCCAGAAGACAGCAAAATAAGACCATTACTATGTCTACTTTCTCCTGTGAAACTTATCAAGTCTGAGAATGTGATTTGGGTTAACTTTCTCCTTAAGGGCAGGAACAGTTCAAACTATAAGAGGAAGATAAGAATTTTGTATTGGGTGGAAACAAGATTCATTGCTTGAAAGAGTGATCGATCGCTGGAATGTATACATGGCAATAAATAAAATGATCCTGTATTAAGCATGGTTTGGTCCATCTTCACTTCTTTACTTCAGAAACTAAAAGATGGTAAGCAACCAACATAAATACACAAAAACAATACTTGCTATATCCATCTTGGAATTGTATTCTATGTTTATGATCTGATTGATCAAAAGCACTGTATGAGATAGGTGAATATATTACAATGACGAGCATTTGCCTCACAGACAAGGGACACTGAACTGGGAAAACACATTCCATGCAGACTCTAGATCAACATCTAGTCATAATATAGACACGTACAGTATATATCCTCCTTCGTGTGTGACAGAAGAAGTACCCTGGTTCGGAAACTACATGAAAGGAGGAGAGGGGGGTATGATGTGATATTCGCTAATAATGTAAACTCTCATCGTTATTGAAATGCAGACTCTCAATGCCCCGAAGAGTTGACTCGAATGTCTTCATGATTGATGTACTTCGACCTGAGGTTGAATGCTTCAGTTCTGAAGTTACAACTGGGGAACTTCTTTGACCACTAGAAATTTTGTGTACCGCAGGGCCGGCTTCTGTAGTATGAGGGCGAGTGGGATCACAATCACTCCCGAAAACGGCTGCATCACGACTAGAAGAGACAGCAGGTCGTTTTGTTGAACCACTGGACCGGAAAAAATTTGAACTTGATAGCTGCAGCAATTGAAGCATTTAGAATGAATCACTAGAAAACCACTAAGTTATAAGTAACTAAACACCAACATTAGCCCTGTAAAATTCTTTTAGTGCCAATCCCACACGATAACATGCAAGAACAAAAAGAGCCTAAGAACCATCAAGCAGTAGTTTCCAACTGTATCCCAAGTATGAAAAGTGAACCAGTTAACATTTTCTGTGGTGATGCCAAACCAAAGCAGACTCAAAAGTACTTTTAAGTGTTGCTCAATCAAAGCAGATTTGAAGTGCTTACCACTCCATCTTTAGATAGAGCCTGATCATCTGCAACTGGGTTTTTCTGCTTATATAAGTTTCCAGAATTTGAAATTGGTCCTGAGTTTCTCCTTCGAGTTGGATCAGTTGCCGACCTACCCGTTTTATCTTCTACTCCACCTGTAAATAAGTGAAAGCCTATCTATTCAGATATCTCCATTTGGCTACAGAATACTAAGAAAGTAATTATAACACTCACCTGACTGCCTATCAGCAATAACACCAGCGGGAGGCATACCGGAACTTGGCCCAGCACCAGGCCCCTGGATAAGAAATAAATGAAGCATCTTATGAGTTTTTTGTAGCAACATACTACGTGCAAAGATCAGATAGAGAAGGAAAAGACATACACTGCCACTGACAATTGCACGAGTAGGAGGATTAGTAATCTGCGATTGCTGATATTTCAAAATTGTCCAATCAAAGACATAGTCAAACTGGAAACCTGAAAGGAAGAAAATCAACAAACCACAGCTGACTTAGTTCCTGGAAGAGTTTCAAATTAAGATCTTATGCTTGGGTTGCCTATTGTACAAAACATCCATGAGAAAAATTTTAACAGTAAAAAAGTTCAAACCTTCACGAATAAATAGATCACGGAAGAGTCTTTTAAGGTAAGCATAATCAGGTTTATCATCGAAACGAAGTGATCTGCAGTAGTGAAAGTAAGAAGCAAATTCTGTAGGATAACCCCGACACAACGCCTGAAATAGAAGCATATGAATTTTTATTATCAGCCCTATAAGACATACACTTAA
The DNA here is from genome assembly GCA_026546855.1 of Erythroxylum incrassatum. Taxonomy (NCBI): domain Eukaryota; kingdom Viridiplantae; phylum Streptophyta; class Magnoliopsida; order Malpighiales; family Erythroxylaceae; genus Erythroxylum; species Erythroxylum incrassatum. The sequence goes on along the minus strand of JANVCL010000005.1, from coordinate 4,063,079 downwards.
TGTAATATAATTTCAAATAAATTTATTCACCTCAATGGAAGTTGATACTTTTTTTTCACTGATCTTTTCATATTTTTGCTTTTTATTTCCTGCTTTTAATCCCTGCCACGGTAGACTAAGAACATATATGGTCATAACCAAACAAACCACACAATTAGTGTTCAAATAAAATAATGATGAAAAGGAATATTACCTTCCTCTCAGAAAATACATAAGAACATATCCAAGAGACTCAAGATCATCCCTGCGGCTTTGTTCTACAAATCATAAAAGAAAATTTCAGAAAATGATAAAATGAAATGGAAGAATAATGAGCAAAACTAAAACCAAGAATCAGTTGTACTACCAATGCCCAGGTGGGTGTTTGTGCTAGCATATCTTGCTGTTCCCGTCAAATTCTTATTTTCTCTGCATAGTGATATGAGAATCTAATATTTACATCAGGAATGCAAACTCAATTGTTGGTTCACCAATAACATCCAATAAGGCCACTGCAAGTATTAAAAAATTTCCTACAGCACCAGCATAGGCAAACTATATAGATATTCAAAATTAAGACATAAAAACAGAATTAACAATTAATATGCAAAACAAAACAAGACACTACATAAATCAGCTACGAGCAGCCAGCACCAGTTGTAATCAAAGACCAACTATAAGACCTGAACACAGATCAAATCATGATCTGCCCACATCATCAACATGAACTAATTGATTCTAACGCACATGTAGCAAAATAAGGTCGCCCAGATGAAGCATTGGCCTTTGTATTTTAAGTTTCACAATCAGCTAAAACAAATTATCTTCTTGTAGCTAAACAGGACCAACCTGTATGGAATATGTTGATGTGTTGAAGTGTCTCTGTACTTCTTCACCAAACCAAAGTCAATGATATAGACCTAAATGCAAACATGTTAAACTAACATACCAAAAATAGAATGAAGAAAATTGTGAATGATAAGAACAGTCTCCAAACCAACACCTGATTTGCACGCCTTCCTAAACCCATAAGGAAATTATCAGGCTTGATATCGCGATGTAGGAATGATTTGGAGTGAACAAATTCAACTCGATTGATCTAAAACAAATATCCCAATTCCAGAATGAGTAAAAGCACACAGCACTACGATAGAAGAAAGTTACAAAAACCAAATAAAAATACCATCTGATCTGCAAGCATCAGAACAGTCTTCAGAGATAATTTCCTACTGCAAAAGCTGAAAAGATCCTCAAGACTAGGTCCAAGTAGGTCCATCACAAGGACATTATACTCCTCTTCAACACCAAACCATCTAACATTTGGGATTCCAGCTATCAAAATTAAAGAGAGCAGCAGACAATTAGGGACTACACAACCAGAAGTACCAATTCAAAAAACAAAACCAATTACAGTACAAAGACAAAAGAGACATTACTTCCTCCCTGTAGTATCTTATACAGCTTGGATTCATACATCAATTGAGGATGTTTTGTCTTGACATTTTCCTGAGGAAAGAATATGAATATAAAGATAGCTCATCAAAGACATTTCCAATATAAACTCAGACAACGAAACTGGAAAAAAGGACACAGCAGGTTGATCTCAACTCTCAAGGAAATTAACTACAAGTTTCCACATAGGCCTACTAAAGCTGTAGATGATGAAGCTAGTAACAAACTATCAATGAGAAAATACAATAAGTATGTTGTTCAACCTCTAAACATGAATCAAATAAAGGCCAACAAGGAGTCATTGCAGGATGGGTAGACAAATAGCACATTTTTAGATCATCTTTCAATCTTTTAAATGCTTCCATTAGGTCAAATTTCAGTCATTCCAATACTTCAATCTTTTCAACACTTCCATTTGTAGCTTCCAAATGCATCAACCACAGTGCTGATCTACACCAGGTGAAGTTTGAAAGAGGAATCCCAAATACCAGTATTGCATAAGATGAACTTGAGAAAAAATAGATACTGGCGATCATGACTTGGCCAATCTTTAAAGACTAGCCTTCTAACGTTTGATGTACCCGAGAGCATCAATTCTAATTCAAGTGCACAATAAAAATTCAACCCATTTCCAGCTTTCCAGAAAAAGCCAAAAAATCGTTCCGTTATATGCTGTGAATGCCTTTTCCACTAGGATGTCCAAAAGGACACGTTTTTCATCTTATCAAATTAAAAAACTCTCCTCAATAATTGTCACATCCAAATGTCCAATTTAGCAAGAAGTAGAGCAGCTACAAGATTTCTCGTGACTAAAACTTACAACCAATTAGAAACTAAGATTTAGGTGTTAAGCATATTAAATGAATAAACCTAGGCAGCTTAACTGATGAAACAAGTTAACTAAGCTATGACATTAATAAGCAAGTAATGAAAACTAACTCCAAAAAGTGCAGAAAATGAGGAAAAGGTAGCAAATTTCCACTCATTAACCCACCTAATAAGCAAACAAGCTTAAAAATGAAAGGGGCTATCAAATTCGAGCTAACATTAAGCAAAAGTAGACAACTGAGTCAAAATTTCTACATAAAAAGATAAGACCAAATTCTTAAACGAGAACATGCAAGTAAGAAAAACACGTACGAGCTTAATTGCAACCTCCTCATTTGTTTGTTCATTAGCACCTGAAAAAAGAAAAGCAACCAATAAAATCATCAGAGTTAACAAACTAACTAACCAACCAAAGAAAGAAGAGAAGAAAAGGGATTGAAACTAGAGGAAAACTATACAAACCCAGGTAGATCTCTCCAAATGATCCGCTACCGATCTTTCGACCGAGGCGAAACTTGTTCCCAACTCGCTGTTCCATGAAACGATCCTAATTCCTAACCGTTGCCACACACCCACTCTCTTTTACTAATAAGAATCAAAATCCTAAACCCTGAAATTCGTGCCAAAAGAAAAAAAAGGAATCGTGTCGTAAGCTTCGATCTTTGGAGTATTTACATGATTGAGAATAAAGGGTACGCGGAGAAGAAGGAAGAGCACGAAGTGGATAAGAGGGGAAACTAAGGAGGGAACTTTCTCTCTCTAGAGATAATTGAAGAGAGAGAAAGGGAACTTTGGGGGAGAGAAAGGAGGCATATTTCTTTTTCAGTGCTCTTTTGGCGTTCTTTCTTGTTTGCTGATGAGGCCGATGCTTTGTCTGAGAGTGATTGCTTTCGATCCAATCGAAACAATGCGATTCCATGACTTAAATGGTGTCTTTTCCTAAAAATTTCTTTTTTTTATATATGAAACGGATTACTTTATTTTATTTCTATTACAATAAAATGGTTTTATTTATAAGATTTCTGTTTAATCACAGTAAAAGACAAAAAGTACTCACCTTTGTATGAAATTCATGAAAACAGTACTCAATTTGGTTTGTCGTGGGAGACACACCTACCAACATGAGACCTTATTCCCGAACCGTAGGACCGATGATTTCTTTAAATGTGACTTGATCTGATTTATTTAATACGCATTCAAAATAATGACTCATCACATGAACGAAAATTGTTGCAGATTCTTCCTCTTTGGACTGTTTTTGGGTTGTTGGATTGGTCCCCCTGACTTGTAAAGGAATATCAGTTCAACCAAAAATTCTCAGGCACTTGAAATCTCAATGCATTTTCTGGACAAGAGTTAAAATTTTCTTGATTCCAGAGAAGTGAAAGGAGATGAACAGAACTATGAGACAAATGAAGAACAGAGATGTTAGATATCAACTATTTTTTCACAAGAAATCTTCATAGTGTACAAGACATGGAACTAGACTGAACCCCTCTCGTCGCTATAAAAATCACAGAAGAATTAATCAAAAAATGTAGAAAACTAAAAATCGCCAGCCTAAAATTTTAGCAAAAATAAGTTGGAAAACAACTGGCATTAGTATGGGTGGTGTAAGACGTCAAGCCTGTATTACCATGGTTGAATGCTTCTTCTGCAACCTACATCTCAAATGCCTGATCTTTGCATCCACTCTTGCACTGAAACCAATCTTTGTCTCTTGCCTTGCCTTAGAGCTCTCCCTCCTCCACATTTGTTGATCCTTAACATCTTTTTTGTAGTATTTGATTTCTTGTAAGATATGATGATCCATTGGATTGAAGCATCTTTGAAACGAAATGTGCGTCAAGTATGGAAAAATGCAGGCCACTGTTACCAATATGATGGACAACCAGTAGATAGGAGCAGGAGCAAGAGCTTCAACGAGTATTTTGTAGGCATTCCCTGAATAAATTGGAGATACCATCCCATAAAGCAATAAGAACAGGTACCAGGCGGTAATGCTGCCCCAGACAAAGAGATGTTGTATCCATGTGAAGTGGCTCATAGTGAGTGCAATCTGGCAGTTGACTGCAGATATGATGCAAGAGAACATTGTGGTACCCACTGCAGCCATGTCCGCAGTTTGGCCTCCAGCTCGGAAAGCTTGATCATTAAGGATTGCAATATTTAGGAAGAAAATAACGAGGGAGGAATAGAGGCCATTGCCCATCCACCCTAATATTCTGTACCAGTCAAAGAACAAATTCTTGGGCCCTTGCTGGTAGAGTGCAGGGAACTGCGAACCAAATGTCCACATGTCAGATATATATCTAACCGAATATATAAGGATGAATGCAGCGGAAAAAATGCAACCGATGAAACTAACCTGTAAGCAGACCTCAGAAGACACATCTTGCTCAAAAACACCAAGTGAAATTACTGGTAATGACGTTAGAACGACATTGAACAATAGCATGTACCAATCATCATAAATTGATTGCCCAGAAAAGGCCGTGAATGCCTCAAAGTAGAACAGGGTGAGACCAAAGGCTATATTTTTGTAGAAGAAATAGCAGATCTGAATTCAGAGAAACCTAATTTAGATAAAGATGGAATTATCAAATAACTAAATTAAGCATGGCTCCCACTTGTTCATTATTATTACCATCTGAGCAATTCTCTTATAGCACCAGTGTCCATGAACAACCAGGAGCCTTTCCAAATACCGGAACTGGGAAACAGAGAAATCACTAGCCATGACAGCCTGTAAAGGTTAACTGTAAGTTTCACAGGAAATTGAAAGCCATGTATACAAGGAGGAAACACCCTTGCTCAATTCCTTATCTAAAACAAGAAAATAGCCAGAAATGTTGTGGACAGTCAGACATACTGACTTAAGTGTTCAATGTTCAAATGCATAAATAGGTTATTAGTATTCTGAAACCAGAATACTGATAACCTATTTATATTTACCTAGGACATGAAAACAGAGAAGAAACCAAAGTTCAAAATTAACAATTAAAATAAAAGTAAAAAAGAGGAAAAACTAATTCTGTGAGTACTTCAATTCAGAAAATCAGTTGGATGTTACCAACCTGCATACCTTCGACTCCACTAATTCCAACACCAATGTCAGCTTCTTGTATCATTCCAACATCATTTGCACCATCTCCTATTGCTAAGGTAGTTTTCCCCGTTCCTTGTTTTACTAACCTTGTTACCTGGCACCAATTCCTAACAGAATAAGAATCCTAGAAAATGACATATATCTAATACTTCTGTAAGTGTAACGATGCCTGTATTGTATTTAAGAGATTAAATACCAGAAACAGAAGTGAAAGGCAAGCTAATGGTTGGAGAAAAACACATCATACCAGTGCCTTCTGTTTGGGAGAGACACGGCAGCATATGACAGATGCACAATTAACCGCCAATGCCAAGAATTGACCCTTCATATCATTCTCAAGAGCATAAGCTAGAGTCTTTCCGTCAATAATTAATGCAAATGCAGCATGTGGATCTTTTTCCAGCTTGATCATTTGAGAGGAATTGGTGATTTGCATTGAAATGTTTTCTTTTACAGCCTGCAAAGTAGTGAAAAGTGATAATCCAACCATAAAGAAAAACTCTGTGGTTTTGCCAAGTAACAAATACCTGTTTGCGATCTTGGGCTATTGCATCAGAGTTCATTGCTGTTATACAGATCTGCTTCATGCCCTGCCGAAGCAAACTACAAGCAAACCTGCTTTGTGCAAGCAAGAATTAGTTCTCAAAAGGAGATAGAAACCATCAATGGAATGATTTCAGGTATTAAGTAACTCACCCTATGTTAATTGCAGTTTCCATCTTGTCTCCTGTCAAAACCCAAATCTTAAGACCAGCTTGTGCAAGTTTATCTATGCATTGGGGCACCTAGAGTGACAAAATAGAAAATTAAATAGAAGCACCGAAAAGGGAAACTTTAATTATGGGTCTCAAGCAACAAAAATGTGTACCCCTTTTTGCAATTTGTCCTCCACAGCAGTTGCACCGACAAGAATTAAATCCTTTTCCATCATATCTGACACCTGCTCCAGTTGTGCATCTCTATCAGAACTAATTGAAGCTTTTGCTTTTATGAACTCACTGTTCCAAGCAGAATACTCAGAATCATCAAGTTTTTTGTAAGCAAGTGCCAATGTACGCAGTCCAGCTTCTCCATATTCATTCAAATGCTTGGTAGTAGGTTCCTCATACATTCTTCCATTCTTTGCTAGACGATCAAAAATAATGCTGCATGATTGAATCAAAGCAGTAGGTTACAATAAAAGAAGAAGGGGTTCAAAGATGTCAAAACAATGCTATGATGAACAAGAGACCTTGAAAATTCTAATTGCTTTACATAAACACGAAATAGATTGTAATGTATGCTACAGGTAGTTATGAATTTAACCTGTCAGCACCTTTGCAGAACATCATAATCTGTCCATCTTCGTCCCGAATAATTACAGACATTCGTTTTCTTTTGCTGGTAAACTCCAACAAATTGAGAATTTTGTATTCTCTGCAAGATTTCCATGAGACAGCCAAGCATGTTTGAGGGGAAAAAAAACTGAATTTTCTGAAATTGGTAGATGAAAAGCTTGAATAAGGCAATAATTGTTTATTCAAATCATCACCTTTCAATCACCTGCCCAGGACATGTATATCTTTCACGAATAAACACACTCGATTGAGTCCTCTTGAAAAACTCAAAACCAAATTCTCTGGCAGCAACAACAAAGGCCCCTTCATCTGGTGACTCTGCTTCATATGAAATTTTGCCAGTCTCTTCATTCAGCTCAGGAACAGCAGACTGACAAATTGCTAATATGCGAAAAAATAGCAAAATGAAATCTGCATTGGGTTCTTTCACAAAATTCCCATCCATGAGACGGCTATCCTCGAAACTAAATCCCTTTATTGCTTGTTTTGGATCTTTCTCATCTTTAGAAGTAATAACTGTCTCTAGTTCAATTTCTGATGTTCGTCTGCCATTCTCCCATGATTTACGTGCTCCATTTCTATGCCTGGAACCATTAGACATTTCTGAATCCTGGTCCTCCAAGTCTATGGCCATCTGTTTTACTGCCGCAAGTTCAACTTCACTAGCACGCACGCCATATGCAGTACCCGCAATGGAACACTTCAAATAATCCATCTGATTACAAGTCAAAGTTCCAGTTTTATCAGAAAGGATAGTATCTACCTGACCTAACTCCTCATTTAAATTTGATGTCCGTGCTTGAGCAGTATTACCAGTTTCTTCATCATACATATGCATGTCACGGTCAATGAACTTTGCTTGACAAACCTTCACAACCTCAATCGAAACATAGAGAGAAATGGGTAGTAGATATCCATAGAGAATAAGAGCAGTGACCAGATGAGCTAGGCCCGACTTGGTAGGGCTTTTAGGATTGTACAACTCTTCAGGATTCCAGGGTTCCATGTACCACCATTCTGGCATTTGAACTTTTGTCTTCACAGCAAAGCCAATAGAGCTCATCACTGAGATCAGGAGAAGCAGGCTGAAAAGAATGTATATAATTTTGTCCATTTTCTTTTCTATTTTGCTTCTTTTAGAAGGGGATTTTGTTGAGTTCTGCATGACTTTGCTATCAAAACCAGTGAATATGACAACTCCATATATGAAAGCCGTATTCCTTAGCTTTGAATCTCTAAGAAGAATCTGATTAGGATCAAGTGGATAAATCTGACGGTCGTACTCAAAATTACCAATGAAGGTGTAAAGACTAGGATTTGGGTCTTCACATTTTATAGTTCCATTGAAACCCTTAAAAGTCTCATCCTCATCCAGTCGCATGGTTACCTCCAGAGCTCTCTTCAGTTTTAAATTTGTCTCACCATCTAGGTTCATTGTCTCCACATAACCAATCCCATCAGCATAATCAGTAGCCAAAAGCAATAAATCAGCTGGAAAAAATTGATCCTTTTCGACTTTCACTATATCACCAACCTGAATGTTTTCCCATGATTTATGTTCAAAAACACCTTCCCCTTGATGAACTAGAGTTTTCCTGCTATTGACTTTCATGTCCTGCATAAACCTCTTCCAATCTTCCAAAGCTTCCTTGGCCATACTAATACCAACAACAAAAGCCAAAGGAAAAATCATGCTGACAGGAGTGAAGGGTGTAACAGGTGTAAGGGAAAGAATTGCAGCCAAAAGAAAGTAGATATTGGCAACTCGTCTGAACTGTTCAAAGAGAGCCTTAGGTAAGAATGTAATAACATTATACTTTGTAGTCGATATGTAATTTGAGCAATACTTTAAGGGCTTTTTCCGGTGCATGAGTGGTTGGTTGCAATAAACAATCCTCGAGTAACCGGGGCCACCTACTGAATGAGGGCCCTTGCCATTGTCAACACTCGGCCTTAGGCATGAGAATGGGTGAAGATGGCTTCTCCGGAGCCTTGCCCGTATCCTTCCCCTTGCCATTGAGCCAACTTAATTCCAAGCACTTATAATTGGCTAAAAGCACCAAAGAAGCGCAGCCACGATCCTGACTTTCAGTGGAGTGCAAAGGTGCCAGATTTCTTCCTCTAACGCTAACAGTATTTTTAAAATGCAAAAGCAACTGGAATTAACATCTATCTGACGAATTGCAACATAAAAAACAACCGTGTAATAGACAGAAACTAAACTTGATGCATTAAAATTCAAAAATCGGTGCATTGGGGGGCAGACTGATACATCTGATGTTCAGATTTTTCAATCTGGAAAATATGAGAAAAAAATGCAAAAGGTATAAACGCGAAGGAACTCTTAAGAACAATCTACATCGGTCTATAACCAAAAAGGGATTCATTAAACATCATCAGGATCAACATGATCCCTTTCCCAATTAGAACCGCCACCATATGAGCTAAAATCATAAGGTCAACTCTCCATTTTCTTCAAACACCCAAACAGGAAAGAAAAAGTATCACCAAATCGCAACAAACTGAAAATAAATAATTTTTACAAGAATGGGGGGAAATTTTGTGTGTGTCCAGCTGAAACCTCAAAAGCCAATCTCTGAAGAGAACAACAATTTCATTATACTGCGTCTTTGACCCCGCATAACACAAGAAAACAGAAAGAAACCCATAATTCAAGAACGAAAACAAAAAACAGAACAACTTAAAAGACATTAGAAAAAGACAGAAAGAGAAGAAAGATGGTACCTTGGAGTCAGGATTCAGCACAATTCAAGAACAAATTTTGACAATGACCCATGAGAGGAAAACGGATGAAACAAGAGCTGGGGTATTGCAGATCAACAAAGACGAAAAGGGTGTGAACAAAATCCAGAGAAAGATTGTTTCTTTCAGGAGAAAGAATGAATCAAGACAGAGAGAGAGATAGAAGAAAGGGAATACTTGTGTGAGAGCTATAGAGAGAGAAATTCTCTCCCCCTCTCCAATGTCTTCCCCATTTCTGCTAGCTCCCTCTCACTCTTTCGCTCTCTATCTTTCTTTCCTTTCTTTCCCCACCGACACCGATGGAAACCAGAATCAAAGCCAGGAATTTTCGGGGTACCTCGTCTTCAGAGTCCTCTGTTTCCAATCTTCTTAAATACGTTTGACATGTCTGTCTATAGAAGTTCCTCTGTTTTTTATTTTTCTGTTTGGCACTAATAGCAATAATACTTTTTTTTTGTAATTTCCTTTTTTCCTTATGTAGATTCTCTTATCATTTATTTTTATAATTAAAACTTTATTATTTCTTATTATATGGTAAAATTCGTAAATTAAACTTGGCTCATATACGGAACGTCTCGAATTAATACCCGGGGCGAAAGACTCAATTAACGGACCGTCTCGAAATAATTCGGGAGATTCAATTAACCTAGTACAGTTTATATAGTTGAGTTTAATTACAAATGTTAATTTTAAACTAAACTAAACTAATTTTTTAATACAAGTTATACCAATGGGTTGGAAGTTATGGACTTATGGTTAGAGTGTGGTTCAACCGGATTGACAAATGGAGACTTTCCAGGAATTTAGGAGTTAATTTCTGTCACATGATTTGATGGATTATACCAATCATTGACTAATGTTATATATTTCTTTATTTTTGCACTAATTTTTTCTATTTAATTTTTATTTTCCCCTTACATAATTATAAACCTGAAAAATTAGGAAATTTCACACTAAACTCAATTTTTTAAAAAAAATTTGGTCAAAATTCAATTTAACTTATTATTGTATCTAAAAATAATGTTTTAAAAACATAAGAGACTTAAAATAAAAAAATCGGATTAAAAAAATAAATAATTTAAAATATTAATAAAAAAGTATCCTTATTTATCGAAGAATTTGAAATTTAATTAAAAAAATATATAATTACGATTTTAATAAGAAGAATTATTTTTAAAAAACTCAACCTAAAAAATTTAATTATTTCAAGATTTTTATAGTTCAATTAATCAAATCGGTTGAGTTTTTTTTATCAACACAATATTATTGTGATACCAATTTATAACTCATAAAATCTCTTATAACCAGTATTTTGAAAATTAGACCGGTCATTGAACCGGAGGCTTTATTGATCACCGGTTTGACCGGTTCAACCACTGGTCGAACCGATGTGACGTCATAATTATGTAATAATTATATTTAATTATATATAATATTAAAAATATTAAAATACCAAAAAATAAAAATAAATAAAAAATTATCGAATCGGGCCGGTTCGATCGATCAATTGACTGGTTTTCACCGATTCGAACTGGTTCAATTTAAGACCAATTTTTTAGGGTTAACTGGACCGGATAACTAACCAGTCACCGATTGGACCGGCCTGTCCGATCCGAGTTTTAAAACGTGGCTTATAACAAATAAATATAATCAATTGCAGAAACCGAATGGATAAATCCGCCGTTAATGGTCATTACCGAAGCTTGATGATACTTGTGACAAATTAGATACTGAGTTTTAATTGTTCTTTGTTCTGTCTTTATCTTGTACTTCTTGTGCCAGGTAATTGCTTACGTTGAATCACATAGTAGTCATCTAAATTTCCATGATTTGGATTTTTTTCCTATAAACTATTTTTTGTGCTGCATTTAAAATATTAATCACATAGTAGTTTAAAACTCAATTAATTTGATGGACGAGTCTGAAGTGAAAATTGAGAGTGAGTCTTGGAACAAATGATAAAATTGCTCCTTTGTCAATGGAAGATTATAGGTCCAAGTTACGAAAACAAATTTTTTGTAAAAATACGAAAGAAAAATTACATACATTATAACTCTTTCCAAATCCTCGAACCGCTGAATACGTTGACTTTTTTTTTAAATTTGAAGTGAAAACTACAATGTTTTGGCCCGATCTCCATTACCAGCAGCCCGATCTTGAGTTACCGATCTTAAGTTACACGATTAGAGTCTAATTGTTTGAAAAAGCATCGTTATAGTATAATTAACTAAAATGATGTTATTTTAATCTTAAATTTCTTAAATTACAAAATAAAATGACGTTCGAAGGGAAAACTACGTACATTATGAGCGATTGTTGAATCGCAAACTGTAATTCAAAACCATGACTCTGTAATAAGCAAACAAAAACTAAGCCACCGGTCCAATTTATAAAGACAAACTGGTACAAAATGGCTTCATTATATTTAAGTACACCTCTGGACAAAATGAACCTAAATGGAACAATAAGAAGTCTAACAATCCCAAGGAAAGGAAGGGAAAAGATGGAAAATTTTACTGAATAACTGCCAACAACTCCAAGGAATGTGCCTGAAAAGTGGTAACAAGGCCATTCCAGGACACCTACATAGCAAATTTACTGAAAAAGAGTTCTTGTCAAATGTTCACGAGCAGTAGCCAATGCTTGACTTATGGTCTGCAACATTAAGAGTAAAAAGGGTCAGATGAAGAAATAAGGTAAAAGGTATAGAGCAACTAAACTCTGGCCTAGAATCTGCAATTAAAGCAATGAAAGGAATTTAAAAGTTGCATTTGGCAATTTGATCTAAGGGTAGCAATGAGCCGGAGTCAAACTCGAAGCTCAAAGTTCAGGCTGGTCCGAAAAGCCTGAGCTCGATCAACCTTTAAGCTTTTATTCATGCTTGGGCATAATTCTTTAAATTAAGGCCCAAGTTTGATTAAATTACGCTTTGTCTGTTACTTTTGGCCAGGCCGAGCCCGGACCCTTTTGCCACCCCAAATTTGATATTAGGTCCTTGTATAATAAAAGTTTAGATAAGTTCCCAACCTGCTCAGACAAAGGTGCAGTTGGGTCCATGCTATTGATTGCCACCTTTCCAGCAATAACACTGGCATCTGTTTCAAGTATCATTCTGCAAAAACAGAACAAATGTTTGAAATACCGGCAAAACATCTTGAATGTCATGAATGGATCAACATAAGAAAAGCTACATGGCATCATAGAATAGATCCAAAAGAAGCTCAGTGGTTTCCGTTACAAGTTCCACTTCCCACACTAAGTCAAATCATGCTACTTAACCACTCACAACCAGCACACCAAAGAAACTGATGATTACAATGTCAAACAGATAATTTTGAGAAGTAATGATGCGTACCCTCTTTCAACAATCTCATCAAGACACAAAAAGATAAGATCTAGATTCTCAAGTGCCTCTCTTTTGTCAACATTGCTCCTAAAACAAGGAGAAGATAGGTTAATGGGGAAGAGAACATAGTCAATTTGAGAATCGAAGATAGTCAATTTGAGAATCAGACCATGATTATGAACAAAAATACCTCAAGAGAAGGGCGACTGCATCAAAGAAACCTTGAAGAACAGCTGCCAAGATAAGCTCATTTTCATCATCACCTCCAGTCACATAGAAGTGGAGATCCTGGACAAACTTGTAGACTACAACGTGGCTGTCAAACATTGTGATCTCCGCTGCATATAACAGCAAATCAAGAAGGCTATTCTGTTAACACAGCATTATCAATCTGCTACTTGAAAAAGTTTTCAGCATTGTCCAAATTAGGAAAAATATAACTAAGATCCTTGACCAGAGCGCAGAGAAGGTAGTTCTGAATTTGACAAGGGTGATCATCAGAATCAGAAAAATAATAAAGATCTTGTCTTTACAAAAGACAAAGTAACATAGCGCTAGCAGCCTCAAATAACTAAATTAGAATTGACCAATTGAACTTCTATAACATGAAACGAATCTAATGATGCAACTCGTAGTAATTCACGATAACTGATGTACCTAGCACTTGCTTTGCACAGAATATAAAGAGAATCAAACTTGAAGCAAACATGCAAAAGTTGACAGACTGTAACTGTTCACCAGAAATCAGGACTTGCATTTTATTCCTAATAGTCTTGATCATTTACTATCAAATTACAAACTTGTATTATTATGAATCTCAATGGATACGTAAATTGTATAAAATACCACATGAAATGTCAAACAATTTTAGAAGGTTAGAAAGGAGAGAAGTCGAAAACTTGCATCAAACCTTCTGTCCGTGCATTTGATTTCATCGTCTTTGCAAATACAGCTTTTTCAAAAGCTAACTTGGCACTATTTGTTGGCCAATCATCAGAGTAGTATTTCACAGCCACGCGTTTCCCTTCAGAATCTAGCAGAAGAATGTTTTTAACCTTAGGGCATAAGTCCTGAAAAAAAATCACAAATTTAATTATCCAGCACTAGGAATAGAAAGATACATGATCCCTTCAAACATCATTGGTAAAATGTGGCCATGGGGAACGAACAGTCAAGGAAGGCACTAAGGAAGAGAACCAATCCTAGTATGTTAAACCCAGAAAACCCATCTGAAATAGGAAGGGAAACTATCTTTTCCTAAATGCCCAAGTTAACAATCTCTTGCCAAATGTCTCCTTACTAAGTGTATGGTCTAATACATCAACATAAACTTCAACCACTGCATAGCGCCAAACCTTAAATTCATTTTTAAGCACCAATTGCAGTATGCAAAAGACTAACAAAGTTCCTCTAACGTCTACAACATATGCACATTAGAAGTCGAACAAAACAGTCTCAATACTTTATTTCCATGTCTAAATTAAGCAAAGAAAGGCACTAAGGATTCTGAACAACAAACAACCACAAAACAATAATTCCCAAGTCCCTAGACAAGCCAATCAAACTCAAACAAAAGGGATCCAAATGAACACATCGCCAACTATCCCACATAGGAAAAAATGGGCATATCACAAAATATCCGCAAAAGCAATCAACTTCGCAAACTTCTCCATCTTATCATAATTCAGTTTCCAATCCTATCAGACTCAAGACCACGCCTTTACCAATTCATCGTTGATCCAGGAACAAGGAGAAACTCAAAGATTGAATATTTACCTCACACCAACAAATTTCCAACATCCCTTTACCAACAAAGATAAAACACAAGAAACTGCAAGATCTAAAAATGACTGCAACTTCTGAGTACATAATCTACGCTGAAAGACATCAGATTGAACACAAAAGAAGATGGTATGTTTGTTAATCGAAATTAAGATCCATAGAGGGAGATAGAGAGAGAATTACAGCAGAGGTAGAGAGAGCCATGATCGATGCGAGAGAGTTCTTCCTCTCAGGTGTTTGTTGCAGAGACTCTTTGGCTTATTTCTTCTTCAGCTCTATTTCTCCAACATTTTGTTCCTTTTCTGTTTAATGTTGTATGTTCATTTTATGAGGGTAATTTGGTAAAACAAAAATGATAATCATGTCAAAAAATAATTATTATATTGATTTCAATTTTTATGTAAAAAAATTATTATTCAATTTAATGATTTCAATTTTTTTTGAGATCTGAAATATTTGAAAATATAGAAATTATTGCATCCTTATTATTTATAAAGGTCATAATTTAGGTTTGCTTTTTATCAATTGCAATTAACTCCTCAAATCTTGGATCTTTTATCCAATTTTTGTAAATTATAATACTAAATGTGAGATTGGATTAGGAGTAATATGAGATTTGATCAAGCCTAAGTTCTAACTTTTTGTAAAATTTAAAATTGAACCCTTTTATTAAATATAATTTAAATTATTAATTTTCGAATAATTTGTTTATTTTTTATAATTGAATGAATCTAAATAAAAATTTAAAGTTCGTACACTAATTTGCCACTCTTGATTGGACATAATTATTTAATAATTAATTACAATTTTAAATATTAAAATTAGAGTTATAGTTTCTTAAGATTAAAAAAGAAGAAGTGATTTTTCAATTTTCAGATCCACCACTCAAAGAGCTCAGGTTGAATATTTTACAACAAATAAAATCTTAATGCTAACAAAGATCCATTGGAGCTAATATGAACATGGAGTTTTTGTACATGAAAAGAGAATTCTGTGAGGTTGTTGTCCTCCATCAAGGGCTATAGAAGGAAGGTCCACATTTGCATTTCCATCCTTCAGGCTCATAATTTGCGTAGTTAACACCCAAATGGGCATGAACTTTGTTGGTTGTGGGAACCTGAATTGCTTTACATGGTGTGCAGCCATAGCACTTGTGTTCACAGCTTGGTGGGCTTGAACCCACTTTGCCATACCCTCTTGTGTATGCTGCTTCACTTGTTCCTGCAACTCCTTTTTCCATGATTTTGTTTCCCTTCAGGATTGGAAGTTGATCATGTTGTTAACTTTCTTGGTTTTTCCCCAACTTTCATGTGATCGTTTTGAAGAAAAGAAAATGGCAGAGAAAATAAGGTTGTGAAGCTACCTGCTTTGTGCCCACCTGAGAGACAGATTTTGAGACCAAAGAAACTTGTGAAGACTCTTGGATATGGCCTGTCACTGATCAAGAAAACATTTAGCATTATTACTTAAAGAAGTCTCTCAGGATCAGAAATGGTCCTGGAAAAATGTATACCTTCAAAAACTAACGTCAAGTTCTAGTTCAGATAAGGAAAAATGAGAAACTTCAGATTAAGTTATACGATAAGCAATTATCTGGGGATGCTGAAAGTGGCTCTGCAAAAGTGATTCCTGAAGAATCTGATGTTTAAGTACAGATAAGTTCAGGAAGAACCGTGAAACCAGGGAGGCCAACAAAATTGTTTCACGGCAACTAGGAAGGAGAGCACATTGCATGGAGTGTTTTACGTTGTTAAAAAATGCGTCAACTGACATGAATTAGTATAGGTTACAAAACCAAAGATATAGAATCATTATATAACGAACCTGGAGGATTAGCTCCAACATCATCATTAGCTGCAAAATGTTGTGTGGTTGCAGAAGCCAAACTCAATACTTGTAGTGCTAATAAGAAAAAACAGTGTCTTGATCCCATCTGTATTAGGCTAATGATGGTGGAAAAAATGGTGCCAATTAAGGAGTGACAAAAGAGGGGGGCTTTGGATCAGTCACACAGTTTTAGGAGTCCATGTATGATTGGTAAATATATATATGTCAAGGCAAAAAAGGGTTAACAAACTCATTCCTATTTCCCAGAAAGCAGCAAAGAAAGCCTCAAAATTTTTCTCGGATTTCTCATACTAGAGCTAGAGATGTTGGCTTGCTTCACTGTCAAGTGATTGAAGTTTCTTGTCAAATAGTAAAAAAAAAAAAAGTCTTCTGTAAGCTTTCTCTTCACTTGACAACTCACTTGCAAAACCTTATCAGCAATCTCTTCTCTCTATGTCTTTCCTTTCCATCCTCTTTAACTTTCAAGACAAGCAAATCTCTCACACCCTTTCTCTAATAAGTTCAGTCTAGAGTGCTTGACAGGTTGGTCATTTTGCTCAAAATAACAGCTCCCTTTTCTGGGAGTCTGAAAAATCTGGAAGGGCCCCCTTGAATCTCTGCTAATAATTTATCTTACCTAAGCCTAGTGGTCTAGACTGGTGATCCTCATATCCCTGCTAGTTTCATTCCTATACAAGGAAGAAAAGAATCCAGTGGCAGAGACTCGTATACACCAGTAGGAAAACGCATCAATTCTGAGATATTGGCAGGATTGCCAGGAAGTCATTAAATGAGTTAGTTAATAAATTAATTGACAGTGTACATTAGTCAGCCTTTTTCACAGTGTTGGTAGGTGGGGAGTCCTCAGGCTGATACAATCTGGTTCATCCATTTGTAACATCAAACATGATGGTAATTAAGAGTTTCTGGTGGTCCACATTACCCTGATAATGTCCAGATGGTGCACACTTCTTGAGTTATGCAATTCTAACAAACACACAAATTACCCCATTCTTGTGATTGGTTGATCCTGGCACCAGCCAAAGCTACCATGTATGGTAAGAGTTGCACTAAGATATGCTGAACCTGAGAAGCAGGGTCTTGCTTGTAACATTTCTTTCCTCAGCTTAAGAGTGTGTTGGTACTTGGTACTTGGTATTTTGGTTGATGATATATAAGCACAGTTAACTTTTTACAGTGAATGTGATGTGAGGAGCAGTTTTCGAAAGTTGGAGATCTAGCAAGCTCAGAAGTTTTGCACAAGTATGAGTGAATTATCAGCAAGAAAGTGAAAAGAGGATAAATTAGGCAGTGTTTTTTGATATTTGTGTTGATTTGAGTGATTTGATTATTCAAACTTTCTTTCTGTACTCACTTCACCTACAAAGAGAGTGAAACAAAGCAAAGCAATGGACAAACCAAAGTTTTCAGCCTATGCCCATAGGCTCCATCAATCAAACTATATCTATATCAGTTGAAGCGAATTTGAACATGAGTGAGTAATAATTATTTTGCTAGAAAGGAAATGAAAAACCTCATGTTTCTTGTCATTGATAAATCAAAACTAGCTACAAAAACTAAGGAAAGCTCATGTGAATGAAGACCATGTGTCACAGAAGCATCCCCTAGGCTCACGCCACTATTCCAGTCAAATTGAGAACATAAATGTTTCTAATCCTGGTCTGATATTTAGATTCAACGAAAACCTTTTCGGACTAATAAATGAAGTTATGACAGAGACAGGAACAGCCTTCAAGACGATGGTGTTTAATAGTTCAGTTTTCACAATCAATCTTCACTGTCTAGAGGTGAGAACCCAGCTAAACTGTCATAAGTCATAACTCATAAGGCCTTTTCTTGTAACTTTTATTATTAAAAATGAAAAGAAATCCATTCAAATACACAATCTAATAATAAATCAAATAATTAAAAAAAAAGACTCTCCAAATTAACAAAATTTTGACTCAGGATTGCCCAGTTCGTAGTTGCATGAAAACAAAGTTGTTTCCTCTTTCTAAGGGTAGATAGTCCATCAACTAAGGTAGTTTCATCTCTACCCAAACCCAATCTGTGGAAGTTTAGTAATCAGTTCAAGAACAGTTCTGCACATTGAACAACTATGGTACTACACTTAACATACCATATGCCAAATATCAACGTCCAAAGAGCTTTGAAGTTCAAAATGTTGAACTTTCTGATAAGATCTTGAAAACTCAACATCAGAAGAAGAAGAAGAAACAAAAGGTTGTCAATGTATATATAAAAAATTGAAGCTCATTCTTTGCATTAATGTGAGACATTAAAGAGATATAAATAATTTGGTATACCATATAGTAGATCTACAAATTTGGGAAACCATCACATTAGACTTTTAGTAAAAGATCAGTCTTTTCGATTGACAATTGAACTACAGACCAAACTACAACATTTTCATAAAGAAACATTATGTAAGTTGAAGGAATCAAGAATGGAACTTTCAACTTCTGCCATTAGATTTCACAGCTGTGGAAGTTATCAAAACAACCACAAATTACATTCCAAGGCTAGGTGGATGTCAGGATGTGTCTTTCTTCTTTTCTTTATTAGGATGAATAGTTTCCGTAATAGCTTCCACCTCTTCCTTCACTCGTTCAAACACATTTGGCGCTTTTACCTCATCTGTGGAGGTGTTCTCATCAATGTCATCGCTTGTCCCATGAGTTTCTTTGTCATGGCGAGGGGATTTGTCAGGATGCACCATTGCTTCAATCTCTTCCATGGCTCTTTCAATCAAGTTTGGCCCCTTCACCCCTTTTCCTTTCCATATAAAGCACAATAAAAAAAAAAAACAAGTCAATTTGCAGCCGAATGGTAACTAGTTTTCCTCGGAAACAATTGCCAAAGATGTCCACTTTCCTTCAACCAACTTCTCTTTTTAAGACACACATCCAAATTATAACATCAATTCATCTCCTAGGACGTATGTTTGAACAGAAACAAAACACAGAGAGTACACCACAGAAAAAAAGACAAATGGGATTTTCAAGCAACCTTCTGTCATTGAAAAAGCTAAAAACTTTACTAAAGAAACACGATTAATGAAATATCATTCCTTTGCAAGAATCCATCAATCGATGGTGCTTTCCAACACATTCAAAGATCAAAGCAGCAGCCCAAAGCAACACTCATAAGCTTCAAATGATAAACTATTACATGCAGATTAATATACCTGTTGGAGACTTTGATGGGTTTGGATTCGACTCTGCCATCGCGCTGCTCCTGCTAAAATTCCGTTTCACCAGTT
>JANVCL010000005.1:4009090-4026049 GCA_026546855.1 Erythroxylum incrassatum | reverse complement strand
AATAAGTGCTAATTAGAAAACTATTTGTTCTAATCGTGTCCGATTTCTCGTTATTATATCCGTATCATTCGTAATTACCATAATTTTAAAACCTTACTCACAATAGTTCGAGGCATATTAGGGTATGACCAAGTTAACCATTTTAAGCAAAGTTGAAGAAGATTGGCATGTAGTCCATAAAACAAGTTAGTGCAATAAGGATTAGGTTTTGCAGAAGCTATTTGCTTTCAACTCTCATATACATGGAAGGGTAAAGTTTTGATTTTTGAAGCATTTAGCCCTTTGAGGACCTTTTCTTGGTTACCAAACGTGAGAGCTATTTGCTTTGAATGGTGATTTTAGTAAAAAAAATTAAAAAGGGATTGTAGTTGGGTTTATGTTATTTGACTAGTGTACTTTCTTGTCCATATTTCACATCTCCTATCAAGTAAAACAACTGTATATGATATCACTCATGTTTCTTAGCTTTTACTTCTTAATGTAAACATTGAAAATTTTGTCCCACATGACATGACATGTGTTAAACCTTATATTAAAAAGAGATAAAAGAAGAGATAAAATAATTTATAAAATACAAGTAGTAATTAACTCTTTACTAGTTTAATTACTATACTGAACGAGTAAAAAATCGAATTAGTTTGATCTAGTTTACCTTAATGACTTTTATTATTAAAAATTGATCGATTTGTTTACCGGTCAGTATTCTTAAACTAATCAATTTTTATAAATAAAAAAAATCAGTAGGTTTTCATTTAATAATCTCCTTCTTTAATTAAACTTCAATTTCTTCAATGGGTAGATTTTAAATTATTCAATCTTATTTAATTATTTTTACTATATACCGATTTTATAACGGTATAATAATAATTAAATTTTTAAACCTTAAACATCTAGGTTAATTTAATTTTTAAAATATTGTCAACTTGAAAGGTTACTCCACCAACTAATTACTGTGTTAAATTGTGCATAAAGTCATAAAAATTCTATAGAAAATTACCTAATTTTTAAAATTATTAGAAATTGATAATTTTAAGTTTTTCCAAAAAAACATTTTTTATATTTGAGATAAAAATAACAATATAAATATTAGACAGAGATTAATTAAATATTAATAATAGGATATCCTAAATCAATTCTTAAACCCGACTTAAACTAATTAATATTTATATGAAAAATTAAAAACTATAGAGTATTTTTAAATTTTATGAAAATTTTAAATTCTTAAAATAGAAAGGAAGTGTACATCTTTTCCTCTGAATTAAACAACTTATTTGATTTTAAATATCTGACATGAAATAATATACTCAAAACAAAGTAGGATAAGTTCAAGGAGATAGACCCACCACCATGCATGGTTGACAAATGACAAGTGTATAGACCATTTGCAGACCCCACAGGTCACTGCCAAGAAAGAACAACATAGAATTAAACAAAATCCCATTATAAGCCACACAGCTCTTCAAGGATGATTCTGCAGCTTTTTTAGCTTCTTGCCCACAAAGAAACCCTAGTCACTGGGCCACCATAGTAGTACAGCTCTCTAACGTTTACTTCTTCTCTCAGTCTCAGTGCCATGTACTGCTACTCTCTCTGATATTATGGCTTGCTGTTTCTGCAATCATCATCTCATGTCATCACCATTTCTATAGTTTCTTTCTTTCCTTCTATATATCATTTCTTGCCTCTTGGCCTTTTCTTTGTGGGGTTCTCTTCCTTCGTCTTGTCAACCTCTTCAGATCTCTTTGTGCTTGAGAGTTTACAGAACAGGGAAGATTGTGTAATCTCTTTCTCTTTTTCTTCTTCTCTACCTGTAGGCTCTTTTCGCTTCTTCTATATCATACTGAGCTCTCTGAGACAAAGATAAGCAGAAATGGGGCATCACTCTTGCTGTAACAAACAGAAAGTCAAGAGAGGGCTTTGGTCACCGGAGGAAGATGAGAAGCTCATCAGCTACATTTCTACATACGGACATGGTTGCTGGAGCTCAGTCCCAAAACTTGCAGGTACCCCTTTTTTCTTTTCTATTATTGTACACTCAAGTCTCTCTCGACTGTTTTAGGTAATCTCAGGCCCGAAATATCACAAGATTACAAAACCCTTCTCGTGATCCTTCTTCTTTCCCGTTTACTTCTTTTTTCTTGGGAATATGATTGTTTCGCAGGGTTGCAGAGATGTGGAAAGAGCTGCAGATTACGGTGGATAAACTATCTCCGACCTGACCTGAAACGTGGAAGCTTCTCTCCTCAAGAAGCAGCCATTATCATTGAGCTTCATACCATTTTAGGCAACAGGTAGAGAGAGCTGTATAACAATCTGTATCATCTGCAACGAATTGTTATTGGTTTATCATTTTTTATTGTCACATACAGATGGGCACAGATCGCTAAGCACCTTCCAGGAAGAACAGATAATGAAGTGAAGAACTTCTGGAATTCAAGCATAAAGAAGAAGTTTATCACCCATGATCAAGTTCCTGGTTTAGCCACCTTCACTGATGTTCACAACTCTAGTATTTCTGAAGAATCTGCCACTTTCTTTGCTCTAAATTCAAACCCTAGCCTCATTCTGAGTGCTCAACAGGACCAGCTCTACCACCTTCCTTCACCAACTTCAATGCTTCAAAGTTTCAGCCATGGAGATTTCAAATTCAACCAGCCCTGCAGTTACAATTTTGATATGGCTTATTTTCCACCATCAATCTCAGCAGTTCCAAACAATCCATCTTCATATGACTCAATGTGGGCATCACCTTATTTACCTCAATTCATCGATCCAAACCAAGATGATACTGATATTGGTGGGATTCCAACTTACAATATTGGAGAAAAAGTTTCTGATCAAAGTGCACCAGCAGCAATTGCTTGTGAGACTGAACCTATGGTTCCTTTGATCCCAAAACTCTGTGAGATCATTGAAGGAAATATCTGTGGAATGCCATCTTCATCTTCATCTTCATCACAGGATCAGGCAATTGAACCACTGGTTAGGCTTCCATGTTTCCCATCTGGGCCTTACCCAAATGATCTGCAGATTCCAAACAACCAGATGCAATACATTGAGGCCATCATATCATCACTTCCACCATCATCATCACCACCCTCGTCACCTTCATCATCTGCATATTCAAGTGGTCAATTTGCTGCAAACCCTAACCTTCCCTCTAGCTGGGATGCTTAGACTATGTGTGTGAGTCTAGCTAGTGGAATATTCTATAGGTATTGTGGAATGGAATGATACATTTTGATGATATAAGAGTGCAGTATTTTTTTTCCCTGAAATATGCATCAGATGGTGAGTGCAATTGTTATGGAAAAAACCTAAATGTTACTAGTTCAGGGTTCGTCGGTGAGTAATGCTTGCTCCTTAGGCCTTCATAAATATGTGTAGGCTCTTTCATGTAGCCTTCCAGGTCTTCCCTGTAAAATAATCTTCATTTATATTTCCATTGAATTGCCTAATGAAATATCAGTTTCATTATTTATTCTCTATTTCTAAAGAGTACAAATTCACATTTGTTCTTGTCAACTTTTGCAAATTCTAACATATGATGATCACTACATGTTTGTGTATGACTCATATATATACTTAGAATATGTAACTTTGAAATATTTTTAGAATAATGCAAATGTGCTTTTTACTATGATTTAAAAACTCAACTGATTTAACCGATTCAATCGTAAAAATCTTGAATTATCTAACTTTCTCGTTCAGTTTTCAATTTTCTGGTTCGATTTATTTTAATAATTCTTGTTGTTAAAAAACGACCAATTTATTAAGTAATCGTTTAATTTTTGTAAATTAATAAATTTTTATAAATTAAAATACATCAATTAATTTCATTTAATAATCTCTTTTTTCAATTAAACTTCAAATTTTTCGATAAATAAGAACAATCTCTTTCAATTATATTTCAAATTCTTCAATTTTATTCAATGTTTAGCCACTTTTATGACGATCTATACTGATCGAACCTTTTAAACTTTAAATTTCTTGTTTCTTCAGTTTAATTTTCAATTCAATTTTTAAAACATTAATTTTTTAAAATATTTGGATGAATACAATTGTGTATCAAAATCTATTCCTT
The DNA here is from genome assembly GCA_026546855.1 of Erythroxylum incrassatum. Taxonomy (NCBI): domain Eukaryota; kingdom Viridiplantae; phylum Streptophyta; class Magnoliopsida; order Malpighiales; family Erythroxylaceae; genus Erythroxylum; species Erythroxylum incrassatum. Next base: position 4,021,965 of record JANVCL010000005.1, on the reverse strand, counting down.
TCTGCAATACATAAAGGAAAAATACATAATAGAACACAGACGTATTGGTATAACAAAAATTTTACTAAAAGAGAACAGAAGTTCAAATATGAATTTGTTAAAACTCCTGCCTACAAAAATAATATATTATTTAGTGAAAGAGATATTTGTATTTACAATAAACTGTTTTATCTGAAAATGCGTTTTTAGTAAATTTAAAATTTTCTTAAAATTATTAGAATTATGTTAAATAAATTATGTAATATTATACTAGACTTTACACATCAATATACTTGTTGTAACCTAACTATATCAGATAGTAATTACAAGTCACTATAAGAAAAATGTCTCTTATCGACGGATATTATCGACGGAAAACATTTGGATTCCGACGGTAATAGAAATTAGCAACGGATAAAGGCGTCGTAAAAATGGTCATAGGTGAATATACCATCCATTAGTTGTAACCGTCGGTAAATTTACCGACAATTGTCTTATTTCCGTCATAATATTTGCAAATGGTATTGATTATTTTGTCGGTAACATTACCGACGGTTATGATTAAATCATTAGTGAATATACCGACAGTTCAGCAAATCCTGACGGTAAAGTTAGCGATGGGCTGTTAATACCATCGGTAAAAACTATGATATTACTGACGGTCATTCTTTGTTCCGTCGGTAATATCATAGTTTTTACGGACGGTTTGTTGTGTTCCGTCGGCAAATATAATAGATTTTACCGACGCATTTGTATTTTCAGTCGGTAAATATTTTTAATAAAAATCTCGACATTAAATTTTATTTCATGATCTTATGGTTAATGCATAATTTCAACAATTATGAATTATCTGAGCATAATATTTTGATGTGTTTATATATATAATTTGTTTAAACAGAAAGTTGATTGATGATATAAATTTAAAATTATCTTAATTGATAATAAAAACATTAAATTGTACATGATAAGTATTTGTAATTCAAATGAAATGACTACAAGTACACTATTGTCCTGGTGACTATGAATGCTCTGAGGTGCTACCCCTCCCCTTCAACTCATCCACCTTATTACGAAGCTGAGCTGTGTACTCCATTAATGTTTGCACTGTGCTCCGAAGCTCATTGACTTCATTAGTTGTTGACCGTCTACTAAATATTGTTGTACTGAACGTGGAGGATTGCGAATAACATGTGTTCGCAAATGAACCTAACCCAAAGATCTTTCCACAACGGTCCCTACCACCCTCTGCATCAAGATATGTTTGACTCTCATCAACAGCTTGTTTACGTTGAGACTGTCACTGAAAGCTTTCTTGTATTTGATCCTATTAGGAGACAATGTTTATATTAGTAAGTGATAATTATTAAGAATTAATATTAAAGCATAAATTTAACATAAATTAAGTTCTCTACATTAGGTATTAACGAATATCACACCGTCATGTTTCTTAGTGTGAGTGTGCAAAAAGAGCTGACGAGTTGCAGACTTCATGCCCATAAACTTTTCCTGCATAAGAATAAAATGTTATAAGTGAACAAAAATTTATAAAAATTTCACTAGAGTTTCCTCTATTTTGATGATATTTACTCCTTGTTGAACAAAGAAAATAACTTAACACAGTCATATATGATACTTGACATTTATATCATTACCATTATCCATAATACGCATATTTTTATTTTAAAATTTACACATCAATTTAAATTGAAATACAACAAAGTAAAATAATTAGAATATAAGTGTAAAGTTTAGATACTTACAAGTCTCTTTACATGCTCGTGGTAGGTAATAAATCCTCTCGTATGGTAGAATTACTCTCTAAAATGGACATTGCTTGAGGTGATGTCCAATACTGCTGCCAACAACTCCATATTTATTCATAAATACAACGCAGTCGTACACCAGCCTTGTAGATCACACCAACAAAGTCTCGATAACGTGTATATGATCGTCTCTCCCATAATTTATGTATGATAGCGTCAAATTCAAAATCTAAAAAAAATTCTGAAATAAAAGGGAAAAATCGATAAATACTTATAATGTAATAATATTTATCTAATTAATGTATACAAATCAATTAAAAAAGAAAATAATATTTTTTATTGTATGCCAAACTCTTGATAGTAAAATTCCTTTGTGACTTGAGAGATATTCTTCCATACATAACCCTTAAGATCAACCTTCTTCTTAAATTTGGATGTTATGTTTCTAGAGTACAATCTAGATGGAATCAACCTAATATAAAAAAAAATTATACCATTTTTAAATTTGAACCTATAACTTAATTATAAACATATAATGTATCACGTATTTTCACTTACAGATTATTGACAATTGTGATGTAAGTTCTTCTATCAGGTCCTTTAGATCTAGGTTGACGGCCGCCTCCTCCATCTACATTATTTACTCCTGATATCTCTGTCGCTATAGGGTAGTGAATGATGTAGGGGTGGTGGATGGTGTAGCATCAGGTATAGAAGGTGATGTCTCATCTACAACTGTAGTAGCTGAAGGGGGAGGAGGTGATTCAGTTGCAACTGCAGGAGTGTGATGGTTCATCTTGACAGTAAGTACCTCTGAATCGTTGTTTGAACTTGGGTCGCATTATATCACGTTGTGTCACATCTCAAATCACCCACTTACAGATATTGTCCACTTTAGGCCATGGCTCAATCAAGCTCTCACGGTTTTGCTTTTCCCGAGACCTTCCCAGGAGGTCACCCATCCTAGTACTACCCTCACCCAAGCACATTTAACCTCGGAGTTCCGACAAGATCTAGTGCATTAGGCCATGAAAAACGCGTCTATAAGAAAAAGGTATCCGTACTCTTATAAGGTATTCACAACGTTTAACTTTCAACTTTACTGATGGAAAACACTTCCGTCGGTAAACGATGACGCTTGTTTTGCCGCCTATCGTTCACACCTCTTTTACCGACAGTAATTCTCATTCCATCGCAAAAATCACCGAGATAGTTTCCCATCCAGCTCTACCGATGAGTATTTTGTCCATCGTAAATTACCATATATTACGGCAATTTTACCAACGAATTTTGATTTTCCTTTGCTAATTTTCAACGATATTGTTTCCATCGGTAATTTTCCGTCAGTAATCGGTAATTTTCTTATAGTGAGTGAGTAGTGAAATCAAACATAACAAAAAATGTAAACACATCAAATTAATCGAACCTCATTATAATCTTTGTATATTTATAATTGATTCTTTCATACTATAGTACACATTATTTTTCACAACTTTGGCATCTTCTCAGTTTGGCTCTGGTACCTACGTAGCAGAAACAAGTGGAAACCAATCATGGTTGCTTAATTAACTCAATCTTTTAGTTTGCTAAGCAATAATTGCTTGGTAATATTCATCTGTATGTTGTATAGTTCACACAAAACATCGCAAGGACTAGATAAAGATGAAATATCAGGAAAAAAAGAAAAAGGATTAGTGCCCAAAATCGAGTACCATTCATGTAGAGTCAGGAATAGGTTACAATTAGGGATCCAAAAGAATTCCAAAAAAGTTGATAAACATAAGTATAATCGAGTTCAAGACTCGAATCTCAAATTGTTTGATTTTCAAACATGCTTAAAAACTTAAATTTATTTATTAAATCATGTTTGGACTTTTTCAATTTAAATTCAACTTAAATAGACCCAATCTTAGATTAACCAATCTAAAATCGAAACTTTTTACGGTAAAATGATATTGTTTTGGTCAATTATATAAATAACATTATTTTAGGAGTAGAGAGTTAGGCCTGCTAATCTTTTCAAGCAGGCCTAAAGTCTGCTCAAACTGGGCTCATTTGCTGGTATTGGGCCGGGTCAGACAGGTACAATATTGCCAAGCCCAATGTTATCTATTGTAAACCAAAAGAAAATTGAACTAGGTAGCCAACTGAAATGAAAAGCAAGAGCATTATTAGAATTTAGAATAGTTTTAATACATACATCTTGGAAACACGCTCATATCCAAAAGTTGAACATTCTGAAACAGGACAAGCAGAAGACGAAATCAAACTCTGATTCTAAACTGCTGGGAGAATTCCTAAAAGAAACTCAAAGCAGGCTGAGCCACTAGAAAACTAACAATGCTGGTCAATAACTTGGTTGGACTAGGAACAAATGAAACTCTATATCCTTCTATTTTTTCATCCCTGCAACGATTTCAGAGACTGCTAAGCAGTGATTCTTGATCGGCCCTTTGCGATCCTCCGAGCAATGACTTTCCGTCCACCCTTGGTTGACTTGCTGTTCATGTTCAAAGTTCTTATTACCTTGGTACTTCTAATAAAACAATGAATTAAGCGTATATATCAAGAAAGGCACAAAGACAAGAACATCCTAAATAACCAGCCCACAGATCATTAACAAAAGAGAATTATAACAATTCCCTGCATACAGTTTTTAACAAAACATAAGTTGTAACCAGCCATTTGAGCAAATGATAAGCTTTTGACATAGCAGCACAAGAACTCTAACTTGTTTCATACAAGATTGGAAACAATAGTGCAACTATGTGAGAACCAGCCATTTGAGCAAATGACAAGCTTTTGACATAGCAGCACAAGAACTCTAACTTGTTTCATACAAGATTGGAAACAATAGTGCAACTATGTAAGAACTTGACCCCGTCATGCAAATTTTGGTTGCTTGGAATGTTCTTATTCCCTTCCAAGGATCTAAAGACATTGGCAACAATCCTAACATAATTACTGGCTGACGTCGGATTCGCACATTTGATACCTACATAGAACCAAAGCGAGAGCGGGGCAGAAGTTACCGTGCGAAAAATCCATGATTCCTCTTGCGTCTAATCAAGCTAGGCTGGAATGTTCGCTTAGGAAATAAGAGCATTGGCTCATCTGATGAATCCCCTGCATCAACACAACACAAACTCGTTATGCAATCAGAAATTGGTCCAAGTACAGAGAAGCTTCGATTTGTGACCAAAGGACACTAAGAAAAACAAAACCCTAAATTTAAGTTCATCAAAAGCAACTACACAGGGCAAAAAGATCACATTTTGAAAACATTTTCAAAGACCCAACAAGCCTAGGAGTTGAGAAATCTAAATCGCCATAAAATTCACAAACCCGATTCTAAGAACCCTAAAGTTTAAGAAGCAAACTGTAGCTCACACATACATAGAAACAGAATGGGGTGGGGGAGGTACCATCAGGCAAGAAGAAGCGAAGAGAGGGGAGACCGCAGGGAGGAAAGAACCCTTGGTTTGCAGCGATCTTCAGCGACTCGGCGTCGCTCTGTGGAAAATGGAGAGATGCATGGAATTTAGAAAGAGAAGGGAAAAGTTGGGGAGTGATCTGGAGGCCGTTAGACGCAATTTGATGGTTGGATTGAGGTATTAAAAGAAGATTCGATTTTGAATGAAGTAATCTGTTCACTACCGAAGCTCCGGTTCGAATTAGGGCTTTGGTCGCCATGGTAGAGCAATCCTAAAACCCTAGTGAAACTGAAGCCAGTGCGTGAGAGAGACAGATAGCAACAGGAGGCTGACGAAGAGCGTCAGGTTGATAAAAACGACGCCGTTGCATGGACATATTCAATGGACTCCAAGAATCACATCAAGGGCCCTATTACTATTATTAGTATTATTAAGGGGACATTTTGCCTAATTTAATTCTTGAATTTTGATTTTTTTTCGGATCATTCGAAAATAGTCTTTTTAACTATTAGTTAAAAGTAAAGTTACTTACTACTAGATCTCTCTAGACCTCACGATTCAACGAAACTTTTACAACTGTTATCGTTAGTAATTCTTAAATTTATGTAAAAAGGCTTTTTAAAATAAAAATCTTAACTTTTAAAATACATTTTCCAAATTCTTTATGGTTTACAAGTGATTTTTTAATAAAATTATTTTATCATTATTAAGTTCTAACCTCAAAACTCAATACCCTTAATCATTACTAAAACATCTAGTGATGTACAAAAGTGTATTCATTCATTAAGACTTTAGTGACTACTAGATTTCGCCAATGATCAAGAGCAAAAACTTCTCTACATGAACCATCATGTGGCAATGAGAAGCAAAGGGCATGGTTTTTAAGTTGCTTCTTGTTCTCTGAAGAAGTGAAGAATCTGAAGATTGCTTGCCAATGAGTTTGTTGGAATTCAAATTCGGCAAAATGGCTTTGTTTTGCTCGGAAAAATAAGGATTAGATTGCCATCCTTAATTTAGAAAATGGGAGAAAAAGAGAATGAGATAAAAGCTTAATCCTCTACATACACATGTTTCAGTCAATGCAAGAAAATCAGTATAGAGCCCATCTTGTAATGTACCATTTCCTTCAATCAGTCCCTAGGCAACAGCCATGAATCTAGTGTTTGAAGAAGAATAAAAAGAAGATACAAATCCAGAAAGATGCAACAAGTAGAGACCAAGGCAGGGGCATGTAAGTTAAGAACCCTGGCTGTTGTAGATTACATTTGTGTAATAAGTTACTGGAATATATAAAACAGCTGAGCAACAAACCAAACCCATCAAATATGTAATACAATAATTAAATCAAAAACTAATGAAAAATTGAGGTGGAAAAATAAAGGGAAAATGAATGATGACTAAACAACTCAATTACTCATGCAGATGTGTACAAGTAGGCTTATCACAGTGATTAATGGAGGCTTCTATGATTCCTTTTCAAGAGCAGACGAGATCCAGTCCAATACAGCCGAGTGCGTTTCTGATTCGAGGTGTGGCGAAAGCGATAACGGGATTATAGCAACCTAGTTATTCAAATGATGATAAAGAATATGAAATGGGAAGGAGTATCAAGATGACAGCATTTCTGATGAAAATTCAATGGAAATTCTACTAGTTTCTGTCAAACTTGAACAATGAAGGCATTTGAAACTAAGTTAATCAAAGTTGGAAATGCTAGTGAGAAATGCGGCTACCAAACTTGAAAATGCTAGTGAGAAATGCGGCTAATAATATGTGTGATCCTGACAAAAGCAGAACCTTAGATTGCTTCTTATTACAATTTTTGTTATGCACATGGCTTCCATTCCCTCACAGATAGACCTAACTTCAAATGCCCTCTGAGAATCAGTTATGAACATTCAGTTAATCTTTCAAGTGAACTAATGACACCCATTAACATGAAAATACGATAGTATAACTTACAAATCCTCTTTCAAGAGCTCTGAAGTCCAGATTTTCATCAGTATCTTCCTGCTCCTTGTCCAGAAACTGGAAAAAGTGGTACAACAAGGATTAATTTATCGTTGAAAGAACAGCTGGTATTTTATGCAATGCAATGATAAACAAAAAGACAGGCAAGCTACGGCAGTTTAGACCCACATGGATTCCTAAAAGCTACGTAGAGAGGATTTCAGCAAAAAGTAACATAACAAGGAAGACACTCTAGAAGTTTTGAGTTCTTCTGACCCAATAAATGCTAAATTATCTCATGAATTAGCATCTTCCAAATATAAACTCAGAACATTCATCACTAGAGTTCTGTGACACTTGTCTTTTTCTTTCCCTTACCTCCAATCGGAAGTACTTTTTCACTCGGTTGGTCTCTGACTTTCCTGCTGCCCCAACTGATTCAATCTCTACATTCTTCTTCTGTTTGGTCAAGCGGCGAGCTGCACCCTAAGAGAGACAAAGATGCAATCTTGATGAGAAATAAGAAGAGTTGAAGATGAGACAGATACAATCTTGATGCGAAATAAGAGAGGAGGGGTTACTAAAGAGAAAAAGAAGACATTTTTGGTGGCAGACACTCACAGCTGCAGAGGCATCTCTACTAAGTTGTGCAAGCTGCATTCCGAGGCTTTGTTGATTGGACATGAAACTTCCAGTATGAGGGTGCTTGTTGGCTGAAATAGCTTGCCAGTTAAGCATGGACCTCCACGTACTTTGCTTAGCCAGCTTGAAGCCCTGTAAAGTAAAAGTAAATGCAATGAAAGAGGGAAATTTCCTTAGCAATAGCTTGGTGATGTGTAACACAACATGAAAACACATTACACATATACACCATATATGTTTCACACCATGTAAACAATCTAAAAACGTGAGCATCTACCATGTTGTTGCCTGTGGTGATCCAGACTCATTACATTACAGCTACTATACAATTGGCTAAGTTTAGTTGTATGCATGTGATATTCAGGAAGTTATGTAGGGCATGTTCACCTGTATCGGATTGAGGTACGATCAGCAAGAACAGTTTAGTTAACAACACCATCAGCTAAAGAAAAACACTTACCTTGTTTGTAGATGGAGAAGTGGGGATTTCTATGTCCAGTGAGCAACTCTTCGGGAAAACCCCTTTTTCTATATCTCTGATAGCAGCAGTTATTAATGGCAAACAGATAGCAACTGCATCCTTAAAATCACTTTCTTGACTTTCATCCTTCTTCCTGTAATAGAATATAAATACGGATGATTACTCATAAGCAATGTCAGAAGATGGTAATCACCAAAGGACGCTTAGTTACCAATTCAGAGATATTGACAGAGATGGGACACCAAACATCAGTGCCTCTTTGGCTCCGGCGACAACACCTGAGTAAAACCTGAAGTATTTTCAAGTAACAAGAATGGATGTAACCATCTTAACTAAGACAGAATATCAATCAATTGAAATACTATGCTTCTGAGTTGCATCCTAATGGAAATTCAAACAAGATATTATTGAACCAGTACACAGGCATGAGCAGATTACTAACATGTGATGACCACAGCTTGATCCCCGGTTAATTCCACTAATGACCTGAAAATCAAATCAAAACAAGCTTAAGGTAGGCCTAAATTATAATTAACGATAAGTTGTATGTGCCTACATAACAGCTCAAATCTAACCAGTATAGGCTTTGACCAAGAAAACAGTGCTCCAGATAATGCCAATGAGACACAATCCACTGGAGTTCCTGAGTGCCAATACCAAAGGCTAAGCATTTGCGACTAAAAGGTATCCCGTAACAGTCAAAGACTATAGCAGACATATGTAGGTAGGTAAAGTTTAAGGTAATAAAGATCTACATCTGAAAGCATACTATTTATGAGCAGTTTTCCAGTCATAAGCAAAAAATAAGAAGTTATTTGAACACCTCAGATCCAGAATAGGGGGCTCTATTATGTTAAAACCTGAAATTTACCTTTCCAGTAACAATATCCACAACACTGGGAAAAGAAATCAAATTAAGCATCAAGTATGACTCTACCTGAAACTTCGAAAGCTGTGGCACCACCAACATCAGCAGAAGTTACAGCAACTGTTTCCCGTAGAGTCAAGGAATGACCTGCCATTGATTTGTCCCTAAACCAAACGACTCACAAACTAAAGAAATCAAGCTTACAACTTTGAAGGAGGGGAAGAAAAAGTGGCCATGTAGGCCTGTAGAATTCTGAAATCATAATGTGCAAGAGATGTAAAGAGAGGACCATCTATCCAAACTTGATATCTTTCCATAACAAGAAAGCACCCAAAGGAGAAAATCCATTTAAGGTAATAAATGACATAGAAAGAAGGAATATTCTTCGCAGATGTAAAACAACAAAGACAACCCAAAGGAGGCAAAAAAAATAAAGGCTTCCAAAAATATCCAAATAAGATAACAGTGCTAAACAAACACAAGTAGTAGAAGAAAATAGACTAGGAAAAAGAGAACCCACGATTGAGGAGCGCAGACATGGACATTGTAGAGGCCTTCACGGACCAAAGCTTCAACAAGATAGACTAGACCAGGGGACTCAATCCCATCACCGTTGGTGACCAAAAGAATAGGCTTTGATGAATCTTCCGTGCCCACTGAACTTTCAGAAGAGGTAGAAGCAGATGGCTCTGTGGATTTATCACCGGAATCATTTGATTGGTTCCCATCTTCACCTTTTCTGCTCAGCAACACTTCCTGAAGATTGGAAACCAAACCTGGAGGCAAAAAGTTGTTCTTCACAGAAGTCATTTTCCAAGAAACCCCAACAAATCCCACAAAAGTAAACAAACACACAAAGATGTTAAGCCCTTTGAATCAAGAATCAAAACCCTCAAGAGAAGGAGAGAGTAGAGGCAAAAGGTGGGCAGCAAAGAGCTGAAAATGAAAAGGGAAAATAGATGGATAGACCGGGTCCAACGGGGTTAAGGCTAAAAGGGAAGTAAGCAAGAGGAAGAGATTATAGAAAGAGAGTGAAGGCAAATGAGGTTTCAATGGTGACGATTAAGGAGAGGAGAGAAAGAACAGTTTTTTATGGTAAAGATTCAAACTTGGAAAAGGGAAGATTGTCCTGATACTGATCACGCCTTTGGGTCGTGCCTTTACAACTAAACTAAAGTACGTGGCAAGCTTAAAGATCGAATCTTTATTAGTTCTATTTCTCAAGCTTTGATGCTACCTTGTCAGACACGTACATAAGCACCATTGCTTCATGTTCGGTAATAATGAACCAAACCAAACACATGATGTAATAAATTCTCAATATCCTTCATTTATTATTATTAATATCAACTTATTACAATGTTATCAACTTAACATGCATAGAGATGAACTTATGGTATTTTAGTTTTTTACATGTAATATAAATAAGGGTAAATATATAAATATCCTTTTGCATTTATGTATTTAAACAGTATTTATAAATATAAAAATTACATTACAATATAAATTATAAACAAAGTAAATTTTAATAATGTTTCCAGCAGACAGTATTAAAATTACATTACATTATAATTATGGTATTTTAATAGGAAGTGTGCACCGGTTATATTAATTTTGACTTGACTATTTTAGCAAATTATTTTAACAAAATATATATTTAATAATCAGTTATACAATAATTTGTATTAAAATAAAATTTTAAATTTTCATTATTATTAAATATTTGGAAGGTGGGTGGGTGCCAGAATCTTGGAATTTCTTACATGACATGCTGAAGTTATTCTCTTGTCGCTGCAAAACCTTATTGTTTAATTAATCATTAGATTTTGGACAAATTTCACCGATCTCGAAATAAATCAGAATTATATTTTTATTACTCTTTGTCTTCTTCCTAATTTATGTTATAATATATTCTCTAATTTACAATATTTTAATCCTAATTTATTTTATAATATATTCTCTAATTTACAATATTTTAAAAATCGAATCGATTTGATCATCGGTCAACTTTTAGATTCGGTTTCAATTTTCTGATTTAATTTAGTTTAATAGTTATTGTTGTTTAAAATCAGTTATTTCATTAATTAATTGACTGATTTTTGTAAACGAATCAGTTTTTATAAACCAAAATAAACTTATTAATTTTCACTTGGTGATCTATCTTTCAATTAAATTTTAAAATTTTTATAAGTAAGAATAATAATTTTCAAATTCTTCAATTATATTCAATCTTTAACCAATTTAATGACAATCTAGTGCCAGTTAAACTTTTGAAAACATTGCTAATTTAGGTCTTCCAAATATTCATGAGTTTTTTCAAGTGTTACAGGTGTTTTAAATTCCACATCTTGGTAATAAAATAATTCCTTCTAAGTTAAAAGACAGGAACAATTATATGACTTATTAATACTTTAAAAATATTAAAAAATTTGTAATTTGTAAATTTTTTTGGTTTTTATTAAAAATATAAATATAAATATGCACTCAAGAAAGTTTTTAAATATAATGTAAACTAATTAATTTAAACAAAATTAATAATTTAAAATAAGTGCAATTAATTATTAGTTTGAATTAAATTTAATTGATATGAATTAACTAACCAGTGTTACTTATTTAGTTATTCCACATATTTTACCATTATTTTTAGCAAAATTAAAAAATTAAAATTTATTTGGTAATTTTAAAGATTACACCAGTGCCCTTCGACAAAAACATATAAAACTATAAATAGATGATGCGTTAAAATCATATTAAGATAATTAGATATTAGCAAATTAAAGAGAAATTTTATAACCTCTCTACTAATTAGGAATAAGGCTATATATTACTAAATTTCTCTTAATCTTACCTATGAGTAAGATTTTTACTTCTTTTTTTTTTGTATTTTACAAAGAAAGAATTTAAACTTTCTTAAATAAAAGATGACAAAAGAGACATTTTACCAATTAATCTATGTAAGTAACAAATATTCTGTAATCATGAAGATTTGAATATTTTAGATTGTTGCATCAAAGCCAACCATCATGATTAAAATTTTGGAAACAAGTCATTATCAATCTTGAACTTGACCATTTCAACCAAAAAAAATGATTAAAAATAAATAAATCTAATAATTTGTATTAACATGAAAATTTCGCTAAATAAAAATATGAGAGAACTTAATAGTACGCAACTTTACCTTAATTAGTAGAAAAATAATTTTTAAAATACCTCTAATAATTTACAAAGGGTAATTCAATAATTTAATTGTAGAATATAACGTATTTTAAAAAGGGTTAAATACATTTATTTATTTTTCATCTTAAATTTGTACACTTGACATTTTGATATTTACCTTTTTCATATATTCTTTTCTCATGTAAGAAACCAAAACATATCCATCCAACTTCTGACACAAGTTTGCTTCTGACAGATGAAATTTACTACAAGACACAAGTTTGCTTCTGACATTAAACTTAGGTAAAGGCTACAATCTTTTATCAAATTTAGTTAAACCCAATAATGTACACATTATATATCCCGAACTTGAACCTAATTTCGAGTTCAGATCTTCTGTTCAATTTTACTTTGTCTTATTCTGTCTTATAAAATCTCAATAATTTATTTTGCGAATTCCACATGGATTCTATGCAGAACCTACATAAATAAACGGCTAAAATTTATTGGACATAATAAAACATCATAATATTAGACAAGAGATCTGATCTTAATTATGTCACGTTGGAGCAAAAAAAAATTAATATTTTTTATACAAAGAC
>JANVCL010000005.1:3987281-4001247 GCA_026546855.1 Erythroxylum incrassatum | reverse complement strand
AGACTTTCATCCAATTCCCAAGGGAAATCACAAAAGAACCCAAAATTGACAAGGGAGGAACAGTCATAGAATGGATTAAAGTCAAAGGAGAAAAAACTCACAGTAAATTCAGACAGTTTCCAACAACCAATGTTTGGAAGATGAACTCCTGTTGTTTTGGAGCACCTAGTGAGAGACAGATCAAACGAAAAATCTAATCTTTCTAGGTTTTGAAATCTAAGTTACAATTTCCATCTTACCTTTTTTTTTTTAGTTTTAAAAATAGCAAAGTTAAGAAGTTATAATGTTTGAAAGTTTAAAACGTTCGACTAAAATTAATAAAATTAAAAAATTAAAATAATTAAAGAATAATATTATTATATATTAAATTTTTAATTAAAAATAATATTATTATAAAAATTAATTAATTTATTTTGGTTAATAAAATCTGATTAATTAATAAGTTAAACTGGTTTTTAATAATAAAGACTATTAAACTAAATCAAACCAAAAAGTTAACTAGTTTAAAATTTTCAAAATCTGTGCCAACCTATTCCTGTAACATCTAACTATTCAACAATTGGGAGAGATCAGCTCTCAAATTGTTGTGTTCTGTTGTGTTTTCAACGTCCTAATCATCTAATTTATTATAATAAATGACTGAAATTTATTCAGACACAAAGAACACGTCACTTTAAAAATAACAGATCTGCTCTCAAGAAAAAATATCTGTTCCGGAACAAGGTGAATTGAAGCCTGTTTTTTATTAGTATAATTATCAAAATTAATCACTCTTTAAGACTTATATTTAGCTGCTTCATACTACCATGATCAGGCTGCATGTTCTTAAAAAATCCCCATTATTTGTCGTTTTGCATTATTAAGTATTTTGAAAAATGATAGAATGAGCAGCCTTTAATTTGAAAGATAAATTACTAAATATAATTATAATAATTTTAAATGATCATACTACTAAATAACATGCAGAGTATGAATTTCTTAATATTTTGTAAAAATACTATCATGTTTTTAATTATATTTATAATTTTATGTGTATAATTGAATGAAGTTTATAATTTTATTAATATTTATTAATAATCCCTATGTTTTAATTTATTTATTATTTTTATAGTTTTATTTGTTTTTAAAATTGTTTTAACAAAATCTATATAAGGAGATCCTTATATATTACTATTTATTAAAACATTATCATATTTATTTTATTTTATTTAGTTTTCATTAAAATTTTAACATAATTTATGTAATTTTAAGTATGATATATGTCAATTCTATAAAAAATATATTTTCAAAAGATATTAAAAGAAAAAATTATAAAAAATATAAGAATAAATATGAGAATCACCACTTGTAATATTAAATAATATAAAATTTTATTAAATCAAGAAAATTATAAAAAAATATTTAGATGAACCAATGGTTGAATTTCTTGTATCATTAGGATTGCAAAGGACAATCAATGTGATTCAGATCGATGGACCATCAAAATTTTTAGGGTTTTCATTTATTATTAACAATGAAGTTTGTTTTAGTTTAAAAAGATCGCATCTTTATTATCCCAGAGTTTGAGATTGTGTAAATCACGTATCTTTTGACTGCAAGAGTGAAATCCCATTATCAGTAAACCCTCTTTCTTTCTCACAAACCCCTAGCAGGCTCTGGACGGTCAAGGGCTAGGGTTTAAATTCTGTTGAAAGGAGAATTGAAAGCTGAATTATTAACCAAATGGGCGACGATAGGAGATTTGAGGATGATGGGTCTGCCTTTAATGGTGTGGGGGAAGAAATTGAAGACTATTGTAATGATTTGGGAGAAGAAGGTTTTGGTGATGCAGTGAATGAGAGAAAGAACTCACACCCTTCACCTGCTTCTTCAACTAATTCTGGGTTAGCTTTTGATTTTCGATGCTTTGTGGTTTAATTCTTTAAAAGTGAAAACTTTGTTGAAGTAGTGATGAGAAATAACTTTGGGTTTTCTTCTTTTCTATGTTTCTCTTTCGTTGCAGAAAACTCTTCGTTGGTGGCATCTCCTGGGAAACGAGCAGAGGTGCACAAAGTTCTCGAGTTCATGTTTTTACTGTATTTGCTGTTATAATGTGCTAAGCAACTTGGTATGCTTCTGTTTGAATCGGGGTTGTAAATTTGGTAGGATTAAGTATTTGGTACTTGGTATTCTGGAGGGTGTTGGTTGGGTACGGATTCCAAATAGGAACTCATTGACTGGATTTTGGTTCTGTGGAGGTTTATCATTTTGTTATTTCATGTATCTTATTTGGTTTTGTTTTAGTGATAGATCGTGCTTAAGGTTTGGCATAATTCTCAATGAGGTACTATGTTAACAATTTAGTGTGTACTTGGTTATTGGTCCTTGGAAGCTTTAATTAAATTGTGTGATGTGAGGGACTCTAGGAATCCCATTGTAATAGATATCCTATCATTTTGCGAGTATCTTGGCTAATGGTCCTTTTCGGTGCATTTCAACGTGTTAAGTTGATAATTTAGCAAGAGGTTTTGATATAGTAGCTATTTTACTACTTTATATACGTGTCCTTTATTGTGATTTTTGTTACCATCTGTTCCTTTGGTTCCAACATGATTCATGTGGATTTGTTTTCAGAGACATTTACTCATCATTTCAGCCAGTATGGAGAAATTGTGGACTCCATAATAATGTCAGATAGACACTCTGGACGGCCACGGGGGTTTGGATTTGTAACTTTTTCAGACCCAGCAGTTGCTGATGAAGTTTTGAAAAATGAGCATGTTATAGACGGCCGAGTGGTAAAATAATCTTCTATTATCTACTGAAATATGATGCTTATGTTCCTATTCTTTTTTTTTTCCTCACCATAGTGATGGTTAATCTTGTACTGGTTAAGGCATGTTTTGGTGTATTCTGTTGTCAGGTGGAAGTCAAGAGAACAGTTCCAAGGGAAGATACGGAGGTTAATGGCATAACGTCACTGAACAAAATTTTCATTGGTGGAATACCATCGTCTTTGACTGAAGGTTTGCATGGTTCAAATCTTAATTGTGGATTTTTCATTTCCGCTTGTGTTTGACCATGTAGACGGCTCCCTTTTCACTGTTTCCTTTGCACACAGATGAGTTGAAGGAACACTTCTCTATCTATGGTATTGTTGTTGACCACCAAATTATGGTGGATCATCAAACTGGAAGGTCGAGGGGCTTTGCTTTTGTCACTTTTGAAAGTGAGGATGCGATAAAACAGATCTTGTCGGAGGGCAGAATACATCAACTTGGAGGCAAGCAGGTGAATTTTGAAATTTTGGTTGAGATTTGATACTACTGTTGTATACTTCATGTTTTGAAATGTTCATAACTCAAGATTTGCTAACATAATATTTAGGTGGAAATAAAGAAGGCTGTGCCAAAAAGATCAGGTGCTGGTCCCGGCAGTACCGGAAAATCTTTTGGTAGAATAAACAGTTATACAGGTGGATATAGTGATCATCACAGTTCAGAATATGACTATAATGAGAGAATGGGCAGAGTACATGGTGGTTTTGGCTACTATTATGGATATCCTCCCAATGGAGGTTATGGAGGAGGCTTTCCTGGAGCTTTTTTGGGTTATAGTGGCTATGGTTATGGATTTGGATTTGGAGTTGGAGGACCGGTGATGTATCCTGCTAATGGATATCGAGGCACTGGATTTCTTATGCCCAACGCGAACGATGGTGTTGGTGGATATCCCGGTGGTAGAGGAAGAGGAAGAGGAAGCGATAGTGGTAACAATGGACATAATGTTAATGTTGGTTACGGCGATGACAAGGAATACGGAGGTACCCCTAATATAGTCGGTGAGCGGTATCATCCATATCGGAAGTAGCTAACTTTCGCTTCCAATTAAAAAGGTTGTAGATGAGAAAGATTGGTTTTCAAGCTTGTTAGGACTAGGCATTCTTAAATCCTAGTACATAACATGTTCTGTTGCAACTGAGATTGAATTGGTTATATCATAAACTGGTTTCTTTATGTAGACAAGTCTACTGTTTTATTGCTGAATGCACCATATTTTGGGTGAAAATTTGACATAGATGAACACGAGCAAGATTTACGGTCCGAAATGGTTCAATTAAATTGCTAAAATGATTCCGAATCGTTTCAATTAAAATACTAAAATGACATTATTTTGATTCGGAATTTGAGTGACATGTTTATTCATAGTTTAACTTACTACCTTAGAAATAAGATTCCAATCTAAAAGATCACAGTAGCACTATCTTTCTAGTGTTGTTGAAGTTGAAACCTCTTCTTAGTTTGATAAGAATTTTAATGGAATTGGTTAAAAAAGTATAATAAACAGACTTGAATTTTTATAAATTAACTCAATAAAACAATCTTTTATCACAATTTTTTTTTGATAATTCAGTAGGTTGAAATTAATAGATTAAATTATTTTATGAAAGTTATAAAAATTTCATATAATTTAATTTTAAAAATACTTTGATTTTCAAATTTAAAGAGTTTTTTTAAAATTTGATTAAAAATAATGAAAAATATGTGCAAATTTCCCAAATATCATTAATATACTAATACGAATTAACTTGAATAACTAATTAGACTGAACTTTAATTAATAATTTAAGATAAATATAATAAATTATTAATTAAGTTCAAAATTAAGAGTTTATATATTATGTTTATATCGTTATTTTTTAATTAAAATAGATTTGTGTAAATTAATCTAGCAATAGGTAGCTGGATAATTTTGATTAAAATGGATAGATTATCTTAGCTTTGATGATCTTTAACTTTACAATTAGCGTTTCACTGGTATTTTTTTTTATAATGTTTATCCAACCACTGACACACCGAAAACTGCACAGACCGTTGAGTTGAGACTCCCAAGGATTGAGGAAGTGTACAAAAATGGCCACAGCATCATCACTAGTGAAGGCCACAAACACTCACTACTGCTTGTTATCATCAACTGCCATGGCAACGTGCTCAAGTTTTCGTCCACAGCTTTCCCACCATTTCAGATCAATACCCACTTCTAGTTTCTCCAAGATTCAGCCTTTTTCTGCTTCTCTCACAGCTTTCTCTGCCCAAGCATCCAGTTCTACAAGTAAAGGTGTCTACTTTTTGTGTCTTGGCAGTGTTTTCTTTGATGGGTTGTCCTGTTTTTGGTCTGTATCATCTAGCTGACATCTTATTCAGCAATCTGAACTTTGTTGAAGCTTGATATGCCAATGGTTAGAATTTGGGATAACTGTTATGGTACTACTGAATTGTGAGATTGGCTGAATTTTATGGAATTTGTGCTTTTATGAATTGGGATTGGAAGATGGAGGTCGTGAATTTTGGTATTAGTTTCACAGTCCTGTTTATTCCTGTTTATTCTAATGCTCCAATGGTGATTTGTGGAATGACCTTGTTTCATACTCGAAATAAATGATTAAACACAACTTTCTTCTTTGGAAAAAGCAAATTTTTATATTTAGATGTTCCAGTATCTGAAATCTTCTTCTGTTTATGTTAAACTATATCTTATTTTGCATTTGCAGCAGATGAATTGTGCATACGTGTTGGCTTTCTGGGGATTGGAATCATGGGTTATCCGATGGCGCAGAATCTCATAAAAGCGGGGTATTATGTCGTTAATCCCGTAAATATTGATTGAACTTTCATATGAAACAAAACGTTAACTCTTGCTGATGACTATTCACTCAGAAATCACATGAAGTCTTTGTTTGTCTTTGAATCATGGTTCTGGTTGCAGTAAATGTTGAAAATATGTAGCTTTTCATTTGAGACAAGTATCAAAATTTATTCTCTGAAGCTTAATCCTTGTTTGAAAATCTCCTAGGTGTGATGTGACTGTTTGGAATAGGACCAAGAGCAAATGTGATCCTCTAATCAGCCAGGGTGCGAAGTAAGTACTTAATCTGTTACATGAAATTACTTTGGAACTCTTACATAAGTATGGAATCCGCCAGAATATGAAAATGTCATGCATTCTCAGAATCATGACACTTCTTACATGAAAATTTTGCTCAAGTAATAATAAACAAGACAATTTTCCTACAAAGAGAAAAGTACAACCTTGTTTTGTAAGAATCATTAGATATTCCATTTTCCCTTAACCAAACTTATTTTCAGCTAATAATGAATCATCAATTGTCAACACAGATTTCTTTCTTTTGTTATTTCATTTCCTTTTGGTTCTTTGTGTTTTGGTAGAACCTAGGATTTGGTTGAATTAAGATATTTATTGATTTATATTGACTTCCAAATTGAAATCTCGTAGTGAATATTTATGTACTAGGATAAATGAGGTTATATGGTAAATGGGCACATTAATAAGTATTAGTATTTTAAACACGATTTAATTTACACCCCTTTTAAAATTTATTTATAAGGAACTAGCTATATTTAGTTGATCTTAATACTTTCTTCTACAAATTTTCAGTATCTATATCTTGATCCAATCTGGGGAAAACTTGTCATGCTTATGACTTGTATGTTATTTTAGATATAAACCATCTCCCGAGGAAGTAACTGCAGCTTGTGATGTAACATTTGCCATGCTTGCGGATCCTGAAAGTGCAGTGCGTATTCTTTAGTTTGCTTTACTTCACCTAATTTTATCTTATTATGACATCTTATACCAGCCCTATCTCAGGTGGATGTTGCATGTGGAAATCAAGGGGCTGCAAGTGGCATTGGTCCTGGAAAAGGGTACTTTTCTTTTTTCTCCTTTTCTTGTTCCTCCTCATGACCATGATTTCTATATCATTCACATTGATACTTATTAGTCAATGCTCTTATATTTGTATTAGATGTCTTGCACAAATTTAGTTTGAGTTTGTAATGTTCTTAGCATTCAAGAAATCACCCTGATCTTGCAAAGCTGCTATACTTATAAAATCAGTTGGAAACTAGTTTTGAAAATGTAGGATGAAGTTGTAACTGTTGGAAGTAACAGCTCAAGCTTATAGTAGTCGGCTTAATTTCCCTTTGTCTCTTCCTTGCAAGATTGTTGCTCAATAGTGTGACGGTTCTTCCCAAGTGCATAAGTTTGAACTGCATTCTTCTGGCTTATTTCTTTACACCATTTGTACAGATACTTGGACTAGCAATGTCCACCTTGTTTGCCCATCTTTATAATCAGATGTCCCTTTATGGTATTTGCAGGTATGTTGATGTTTCAACTGTTGATGGTGGCACTTCAAAGTTGATTAGTGGAGAAATCAAAGCTACTGGAGCATCATTTTTGGAGGTATGTACTACTAATGTTTGTTGATATCGGATGATACTAGTATTGGACTGAGAACCTGCTCAGCTTTGAGTTTTTGGGTCTAGGCTCCTGTTTCCGGGTCTAAAAAGCCAGCTGAAGATGGGCAACTTATATTCCTTACTGCAGGTAATCAGGAGTGAATCTTTATTAGCTGAGGTAGCCATCTTATTCCAAATTATTTTCATGTGCTACGTTATGAAATTGTTGGAAGTTCATGAGTACAACTGATCCATTTCAGGATCACCATTCTTTTAAGTGTCCTTTTCAAATCTATCTTTCAACCATTGTGCACGTAATGGTCATTGCTCAGATAGGAACTGAAACATGAGCTGCATTCTTTCAGGTGACAAATCTTTGTACGAGACAGCGTCTCCATTCTTAGATATAATGGGAAAGGTGCATTTTTGTTCCTCTCTTATCCTCAAGACTTGTCACCGATAACAGTCTCATATGGATGTGTGATTCTATCCAGTCGAGATTTTACCTTGGTGATGTTGGAAACGGGGCAGCCATGAAACTTGTTGTCAACATGGTCATGGGAAGGTTCCAATCTCTCCCTTCTTGCTAATCTCTTCCAATTTTGCCAGTTCTGATTGCAGATATTAAGTTTGCTGCTTTTAATATTTTGCAGTATGATGGCAACTTTTTCTGAAGGATTGCTTCTAAGTGAGAGAGTAGGACTGGACCCAAATGTTCTGGTAGAGGTATCCAAAGAAGCATCCTTTCCTTTTGTTGAAATCTTCTGACTATTAGATTAAGGATCTTGATTCAAACTGCTTAGTTGATAAGATGACAAATCAAACTCTTGTATGCTTGTGCTGTATCAATTCGATTTTTTCTTCCCTAGTCAGCAGTTTGGATAGTTAACCAAATTTTCTTGATGCAATACCAAAGAGCAGAAGTGGATTTACCCTGCACGCATTTGTATGAGTTCGACATTGGATTAACTGATTACTCGGTATATTTTGGAGTTTGAAAATTTTGGAAAAATAAATTAATAGCATTTGAAACTGGCCTGCTTCAAGACTGCATGGACATGTTGGCTTGGTTATTTCCTACTCAAATATGAAATGCATTTCTAGTTCAAGCGAATGTTTTGTTGCATTATTGTGCCAGAGGAAGATCTGGAGATTGTCCCTAAGTTGATGACTGCCCTCATTTCTCTTTAACTGACGAAGCTGTTTCTCTATTCAAAATTTCTTCAAATTATTGATTCAATGCAGGTAGTGTCTCAGGGTGCCATTAGTGCACCAATGTACTCTCTGAAAGGTCCAACGATGATCAAGTCTCAATACCCTACTGCTTTTCCATTAAAGCATCAGCAGAAGGTCGGTAACAATCCTATATTCCAGGTGCTATTATTATTCACACCAATGCCTATCATCTGAAATTGAGCTTGATGGTATCAGGACTTGAGGCTTGCATTAGGATTAGCTGAATCAGTCTCCCAACCCACTCCAATAGCAGCCGCCGCAAATGAACTCTACAAGGTAGCAAAAAGCCACGGCCTTGGTGACAACGATTTCTCAGCCGTGATTGAGTCATTGAAAGCGAAATTACAGTCCTGAACCCTGCAGCTTGCTTAGATGAGCTTGCAAACAAGGAGGCCACTGGAAAGGTCTCATGCTATTGTTAGTTCTGTTTTCCCAGTTCACATCTCTCTTACAGGGACTGTCTGGTCACCTCTCACCATGGAATGCTAATTCAACTTCTTATTCTCTCCTCTTTTATGATTAAAAAAAGTAAAAAGTTCTTTCATTCATAAACAAATCATACATGGAAAATTAATCAGGAAATAATTAATTGATGGGTTCCCTGAAATTTGGAACCTTTGTTCAAATGTGTAAGTTTGTTTTTTTGTGCAGAAAAAGATTGTAACCATGGGGTTAGGGGATGATTTTTTTCAGTACCAGTTAAGAAAGAAACTTAATATAATGATGGTAGAGGACATATTTAATTACAAAAATTAAATAAATATATGTAATTTTCTAATTTTATCATATTTTCCGGTATAGTATTCATAATTTACATTATATGTAGTGAATCTATTATACATAATACTATCAGCTATGCATATTATATGTATATGTAAAACCATTATTATCTTTTGATTATTTTTTTTATATCTATTTTAATAAACTGTTGAGTTTTATGGGATGTGAGCAACAAGTTAAACAACAAAGTCAACAAATTCTAAGTGAGTGGAACCTTAAAAGTAAAACACAAGAACCAGATAAAAAGATGAAAATAAAACATATAGAGCAAAGTGGAGAATTATTTGTGCTGAATTTGTCATGGATTTAGAATTTTCTCATGTTGAATCATTGTATTGTATTGTTTCATCATTTTGATCATATTTTAATAAAGTATGAGTCATTTGGAAACAATCTCTCTATTCGTTAAGGATAAGATTGTATACTATTGGACCTCTCCAAGTCTCGTGTTTCAGCGGAATTCACACTACATGTTAGTTGTTTTCAATAAAGTAATCTTTTTCTTGTGATACAAGTGAAATTTATTTTATTCATGAAAAGCCATACATATAATCAAGGATAATGGTACAACAACATAATTATGCTTCGTATTGCTTTCCATTGAATTATTGGATGAAAAATAACCTCTTTAGTTCTTTTATCTACTCTTGGATTTTTTTTTCTACAGAAGAAGCAATGCATCTACTTTATTAAGATGATAATTGAATTACTTGAACTAACTTCTTGTGAAATGAATCCCAATGTCATGGTCAGCTTCCCCAACTTTATTATTCCATTTTCAGTTGATGCGGGCTTTCTTCATGCTCCAAGCACTCCAACTTGTGATCTTTACACTTTGAGCACCATAGTTGAAAGCATACAAGTGAGCATCTTTATTTATAGCCAATGTAGGATAAACTCTTGCAGTGATACAGCTCTTTCCTTTCCCACCAAAGCTCTCCACTATTGAATGGTCAATCTGCAAATTCAACAAAATGAACCTCAGAACTTCCGAACATATGCATACTTGACTCTGATACAATAGAAACACGCTTCCAAGAGTATTGGAATACATGAGTTATCTACTAAAAGCACAATACAGTTGTTTCTATCTGAAGTTTTTACTCTCAAGCTTTTCTTTTTCTTTTTAGTTTTCTGTTATGCGAACTTCCAAACAATATTGTTGGAAGACATGAACTGTAGAGATCAAACTAAAGCAATGTTTTTCTTCTAATTCTACAAAGTAAATGGCTATGTAATATTTCAAAAGTCATGATCTTGATTCTATATACAGCCTCTATCGTCTTTGTTATAGGTGACAACGAGCCGGACTTGGCCAGGCTATAGGTTTGTTTTGGTCTTAGTTGACCCAGCTCGACCATGAAATCCATGCTCGAGTTCGCCCAAATTAGGTTTAGAACGGGTTTACTCATTGGTTTTGACCTGGTCCGGCCAAGTTGTTTTGCTAGTTGTTCAAAAAGTTCACGTCCTGGAAAATGTGGTCCTAGAAAAACCAACATTATGGTGGGCAACACTTTTTTCAAAGATGTGATCTTTGAAGTAAAGTTGGTTGACTATTGACTTTAGACATGTACGCAAGTAAAACAATACTATACTCTCTTATGCCTGTCCAGGTGTTGGATAGCGAACTCACCAAGCTTCTTATTGACAGCTCTTCGTGAACTGGATTAATATCCACAAAGGTCCCATAAGTGGTCTTATCATTTTGTTGATTTAAGGAGGATCTGCACACCACACCATTAAAAAATGCAGAAGAAAAGTCAGTTCTTTGTCTGGATTTGGATTTCTGACAACGTTGGGTGTATTGAGAAATTTAGTGAAAGGGAAAGAGATTTGCATCAAAGACCTGCTTTGGTCACTGCACATAAGCACCACATGTTTGTCTTTGCTTTTGAATATTCTAAAAAATACTGCTGTGTACTCCTGCAAGTCCTTTGAAGCCAAAACTAACAGCCCAAATGGACCTAGACTCCCTTTAACTGATGCACCTTTTTGGCTACACAGCAGTTGTGGATTGCTCCAGCTTGGATCCAGTATTTCTGCTTTGCTAAAATCTGATACTTGGAATGAAATCTCTACATCTGCCTGTTAAATGAGTATTGAAACCAATATATCAGAAACTAATAATCTCTGACATAATTATTTTACTGTTGGGTATTAGAAAGATTTCAGTTTCTGGGTCCTCGTATAAAAAACCTGCACTGCTGTAACCCCAGGAACTTCAAGAACTGATCCCCCACCAATCACTTTGTTAGACAAGTGGACTGGAGTCCCACGAAGCTTTTCAATTTCTTTGATTGGCCATTGAAGCAGCTGTTTTCTGGATCTGTGGAGCCAAATTTGTCTGGGAATTGCCTGCAAACCAAAGAAGTCATAATCTGATTTGAAACTAAAGAACTTCAAGAATTGATCTTATAAACAAGCTTCTGTAAGATAATTACATGAATTCCAGACCAGCCCTTCTTGATATCAGCCTCAACGCTTGAAGATTCATTGATCCAACCCAACAAGACCCTCCGGTTCTGAGGACCGTCGAAGAAGGTTTTTGAAGCATAATACTTCCCATAATCATATCTTAATCCTGAATCACCTTCCTTGGATCCTTCATCAGGAGTGTATACATCCTTGACATGATCATAGGTACCTATGGTGTAGACATCATGTCTTGTATCATCCAAACTCACCTTAAGTACATGCTTAACACTTGTAGCTAAAGTTGATGTATCAACACCAACTGAGCCATCAAAGGCAACTGGAAAAAAGTCAGGACATTCCCACATGCCAGTGCCCTCAGCTGAGTGTAAAGGCTGTGGGGATTGAACCCAGTGATCAAAGTTTTGGCTTGTATACAAGATTGCTAGTCCCTTTCTGTCAACTTTACTTCCAATGATCACTCTCCACCTACCATCAGGACCGAGCCAAGAAGTGGTTGGGTCTCTAAATGAGCTTTGATTGATTCTGTTTTGTGGGGTTGGTGCCATTAGTGGATTGTCGTGAGGTTTAACCCATTTTATAAGGTATGGATCAGAGGGATCTTTTGGGAAGGCCACGTTCTGAACTTGTTGGCGTTTTGTGTTGATTCCAGTATAGAGAATGGCAGGAATGCCTGTCTTCAGAAATGTTGCAGAACCTGACCAAGTTCCATTGATATCGGATGGTTGAGATGGGAAGATGGCTATGGGATGTGGGGTCCAATTAACAAGGTCCCTTGAGGTAGAATGAGCCCACATAATGTTGCCCCACACAGCTCCTTTTGGATTGTATTGATAGAACAGATGGTAAATTCCCTTGTAGATCATAGGTCCTGCGTTGGAACAAGAACTTGTTATACATTATTAAAAGATCCCAAGTTCGGGGGAAAAAAACAGAACTCTTTTGAAGAAAACCCACAAAAGTAAGCAGAAAACAATGAACAAACTTACTCACCATTAGGATCTATTCACCAATTAACACAAGCATTTGAGCAGCATCAGACAAACATGTCCATCAAAAGAAAAACCAAACTTTGTCAGAGAACACAACACATACATATAAGTGTAACAACAAGCAATGAATCATAAGCAGACCATTTATCCAATTCTTGGGAGGTTGAAAGTGGTATCCAGTTCTGTAGGGTTGACTTGTAGGGGTAGAACTCGATTTTTGAACACTCTCAAGTTCTCTGTGGACATTATGTGAAGCATGAAGCTCAAGAACACCATGTCCAAGCAAGAAAGCCAAGAACAGGAAGAGCTTTAGAGAAGAAGAGATTGCCATTGCCATTGCCATTAAATGTATGAAGCAACAAACAAGCAAGTTGGCGTATTCCAGGAACGTACTGCTATTTATAACATGAATGAAAACCATTTCTTTTTTTTTAATCAGTAATCTGGAAATTTGAGACCATAAAAGAAGCAAGAAAAGTAAACGTGATGTGACAGGTACACATGTTCAAAGCCGACGTCCACAAGAATCTAAAAAATGGGGTTGAAAACTTGAATCAAATTTTGTTTTCTTTTCTTACAATTGGAGCTTTGTTTAAAGTCCAGTTCTTGCCTAGTGAATAGGTATATGCATGACCTTCAACCTATATGTATATGCTTGCATGACCTTCAACCCATAAGCATAGCCTAGTTTGTTCTTGTCTACATGCATATATATAATATATAGGTTTTTGTTTTCTTGAAGTTAATGAGACAAAGGGAGGAAATTTAATTTTATGCAAGTTGAATTAAAATTTATTAGGTAATTGTGATCTTTCTTATATTAATTATAACTTCTTTTGATGATTTTTAATTATTTAATTTATTTATTTATATTTTTTTCATCTGATTTATTTAAAAACAGCTTCTCTACTAGTTAAGAGTTAGGTTATAATCATAGTTATTAAAATTTGAACTAAATATTAGTTAGTTGTAATCTTTAATTTTTCTGTATTAATTACATCAATTTAACATTTTTTCATTCAATCGATCATTATAAAAAAGTTAAATTAAATAATAGTTAGTTGTAATCTTTCTATAATTAATTCTAATTTTTTGTGCTATTTATATCATCATAATAATTTTTTTCTCGTTTAAAATTTTTTTTCAAATGGTTGTAAAATCTTTTTTAAAACAATTATTAACTATTAAAACTTTTAATTTGACCATTTTTAATAACTAATTTATATGCTTATGTAATTTTTCCTTTTTTAATTGGTCAAGAAGTGTTGAAAGAGTTTATAAAAAC
>JANVCL010000005.1:3970935-3985572 GCA_026546855.1 Erythroxylum incrassatum | reverse complement strand
TAACCCATACAAATCGACTCAAATATTGAAGTCATCAAAACTAAACAATTCTTTTCTCATAAATTTTTCTTAAATTCTTCAAATTTTCTTAAATTCATAAATTTTCTCACCAATTTCTTTCTCATTTAAATTCTTTTTAATATTTGTAATTTTCACCAAAAGTTCGGGGTCCAACATTTTCTTGTCTCCTTTTTCTTTTTCTTTTCTCTTTTCTTTCTTTCTTTTCCTTTCTTTTCTTTTCTCCTATAAAAATTAAAATAAACTACATCAACATGAGAATTTCAATAATAAGACATAAAATAAAATCCCAATATTATAATCAGCCTACACATATGCATACCACCATACTTAGAATTTTGTACTTCCATAAACTCAAAAATCACAAATGTTCCACTAACTTTATGGCTTAGGTAAGACATTTGGTTAAGTATAAAGTAATATGGTTGATATAAAAAGAAAGGTTAATAAGGCTCAAAGGGGGCTTATCAAAAAAGAAAATCATATAATGGGTAGGCTATTTGGCTAATGCAGTTCAAAAAAACAAAGGATGCCTAATCGTATCCATATTAATGCACATGATAACAATGTGGTCTTGAATAGAAATTCAAGGTAAAATCAGGATGTACATGTCACGAAGATCACACATTATCTAAAGACAATAAGACTGATATGAATGTGTCAATCTAATAAGGTTCAAAATCTCACCGACTTTGTCTATTACTAGTCACTACTCTTCTAAAGATAATGCATATTGACCAATCACAAGAGTAAAAATACATGCTAAAATTGCTATAAAATTCTCTAGTCAATTCATTATCTAATCATGACTATATAATCCTAAAAGCAATAGAAATTGAGAAAATGTTTGTTTTGTTTGCTTTATTCTTTTTCTTATTTTGATTGAAAAATTAGAACAAGCAAGAAACAAACCAACAAAGAACACACATGCATATAAAAAGAAATGCAAAAATGTAAAGAAAATAAATTTACTTCCCTTGGGTTGCCTCCTAAGAAGAGCCTTGGTTAGGGTCGCAGACTCGACTTCATGTTTCCTTCTCACTTGACAAAATTATGATCTTTAAGTATTACAGTTAGCGCCACTTCCACGCAAGGTTGTTCTGGATAGAGCCTTAGTTCATCATCATTCCCATTCAACGTCCTCCCTATCCTTAGACTTTCGATCTCTACTAAGTCCATGCTTTCTTGAAAGATCTCGAATGTCTCTTCACCTTTTTCTTCCTCGTTTAATTCCTTTAACCTCCTAGGTAAAACTAAAGAGTCATTCTCATCAACAAAATGGAACTTAGTATTTACCTCCGAGCTAAAAGATATAGCTTTTTCTGCTTCAAGCTCCTCCTCTGCTTCTTCGACAAAAGCAACTCCTTGAGTAATGCTCTCACAATTCTCAAGCTCCTCATCACTCTATAAGGTTTCCGCACTAACGTCCATTGGTTATACCTCGGGTTTGATATGGCTGGTCCTCTTCCATTTGTGATTCTAAGTAGTCGATCCTCGCTACCATCTCACCCATTTGGCTTGCCACGTTTTGATTTCTAGAAGTTATAACTCTCAGTTCCTGTTGCAACTGCTATTGTAGGCTCTGTTGAAATTAGAGATTGTTAGCAATCACAACGTTCATCAATTCTTCCAAAGATGTACTTGAGTTGTAATAAGAAGTTTCTGGTCCACACGAGAATTATTGTATGTCCTGCAAACTATCATAGAAGTAATTTTGATAGTTATCCCATCCATAACCAAAGTTAGGTTGATCAGTATAACCTTGGTTATAGGATTGAAAATAAGAGTTATAAAAGAAATTACTTCTATCCATGTCAAATCTTTTTTACACAAAAACCAACTAAAAAATGAAAAGATCAAGAAATAACTAAAAATAAACTAATTAAAAACAAATATATACAAAACACATATTAAAATCACAAACAAAAGCTAAAACACCGCACTTTCTGACAATAGTGCCAAAATTGATCGCGCATTGTAGCGCTAGTCAAAATAAAATAACTAGACTAGTACTATTAGGTTGATCCCATAGAGAGTGTGTGTAAAGTTGTTGAAATGAAATTAATCGATATTTAGGTTAAGGGGGTTTTGGATTTTAGAAATAAGAAAATAAAATGAAATTAGACTAATAAAAACAAATTAAAGAAAACTTGCGAAAAATGATAAAAGTGGAAAATTCGGTAGGGACCCGATTCTTTAGTTCAATCTCAGCCTACACTCTAATTAAACATATTTCATTGATTTGTTGTTCTCTAACCTCTCCTAACAACTATTAATCGTAGGTTAACAATTAATCCGATTTTTTCTTAGGTTTTGTTTAATCAAGATACGATTGTTAATTAAATCTAACCAGCAAATAAGCTAGATATGATATCTAGATTTAATTAGCCAGTAGCATTAGGAATTAGTAAAACCAATTAATCAAGGCAACAATCACATATAATGTGTCATTTAACCTAGGTCATGTTATCCCTAATGATTACAAATCATTAGTCACTACACATGAATTTCAACATAATAATCACAGATTATGTTGAAATTCTAGCAATGGGTTTACAAATAAACGATTTAATAAATACATTAAAATCATCTTTTCATAATACTCAATGAGTTCTTACACAAATGAAAAACAATAATGAAAATCTGATTATCTAGACACAACCCAAATCTATTTGCCTAGGATAACACAATCAATTCAATAGGAGAGAGAAAAAATTTGACATACACTTAACTCAGGTTGTCGTTGTTGATATCACCTCTGAACTGGTGTCAGGACATTACCCCTCTATGGGTCTCTTCCATAAACATCTTCAACCCCACTCAAAATAACCCTAACTGAAACCACCCTTAATTCTTTCTTCATTGTGCCTCCTGTTCTATTCTCCCTCGGTACTGTTATGTGATTTGACAATTTAATATATTATCCATTGTCACTATTCACGTGCTTTTCGTTACTATGTGTTTTCATTTAAAACGTTCCCAATGTCTGCGTAACGTCTGGGTTAAATGCAAACATGTTTCGATGTTTAACGCAAACGTCTGTGTTTTACTTTTTAATCCACCTTGCAGCCTTGTGTTTTCTTCATATGTTGTTGTCGTATTGTGCTTCTCCTTCACGTCACATATGTGCTATCATTTTGGTGATTTATCCTAGCAGCTACCTTCTTATACTGCGTCGATTTCTTTTGGCATGGATTGCTCCTTCATATTGCTCTAACAATTAATATAAATGCTTTCCATTAAATTTGAACTCACATTTTTGCATAGGACATGCATAGCCGTGACCAACTTTAAATCTTCTTCGTATATTTTTTTTGCCTTTTAATTTTCTTCTTCTTTCTCTATGAAGATAAGTGGAAATTAATCTTTGAAAAATGGCTCAAATGTTATGCTTTCGACTCATTTTAACTTTTTTACTTCTAAATTGTACCTAAAATTATATATGATTCAAAGTGAGTATCTTAAGCAATTTAATGTCATTAATCACTAGGTGTTATGGAATAATTATAAAATCAATTAAGCACATATCACCTTTCTAGTAGCTAAGTTAAGCTTTCTAAAGTCTAAGCACATTCGCCACCCATCCTATACCCTCATTGTTACCAACTCATCATTCTGGTTTCGTATCACTCATACCAGTTTTCTTAGGCACAACATGCACTAGACTTACCCATTCGTAGTTTGGGATTGGATAGATTATAATTGCATCCAAAAGTTTAAAATCTCTTTCATTACCACATCTTTTACTTTTGGATTGAGTCTTCTTTAGGGTTCCTGTCAATATTGTAAATACCGTACCGGACTTAGTACCGGATTGAGCTTTGGAACGGAACTGTTTCGGGAAATTTTTAAAATTTATAAAATAGTCCCTAAAATTTTTAAAAATTACAAAATAGTCCATATTGGTATATTATACAGTAGTACTCTATAGTATCTATCATGCTTTCACAAATCTTAATAATAAATAATAATGATAATTAATATGAAATAACAATAATTTTAAATATTTTATATATAAATAATAACCACAATTAATATAAATAAAGACAATTATCATCATAAAATTACAAAATTAAGAATAATACAAAGTATTTAAAATATTACAATAATACAAAAATATTTTTTAAATTTATAAAATCGTCCTTGAATTTTTTTAAAATTACAAAATAGTCCATTGTCATATTATAAAGCTGTAGATTATTTAATTTAGTTTTTTTATATCTTATTCATTTTAGTTTTTATATATATTTATTATATTTTAATTATTTCTATATATAATAATTATCTATGTATAATATATATCTATATATAATAATTGTCTATATATAATAATTAATTGTAAAATAATGAAAATAATTCAAAATTTTGAATTATTAATTATTTTCTATGTTATCAAAATGTTGAATTAATTTTTTAGAATTGTTGTTTTTTCACATTCTATTTCATTTTACATTTAATTAGACTTAATCACAATTTCATTTAATATATAAAATTAATTTAATAATTATTAATAAATATAATTAATTTAAAATTATAATTTTAAAATATGTAAATTTTGATTTAATAATTTAAAATATATAAAAGTAAATATTATTTATAAACTAATTTATTAGTATTTATTAATAAATATTATATAAAATATTTATTATTATTTTTAAAACTTTGAAAAAAATGGGGGGAAAGAGAGGTAGGAGGGAGAGAGAGAAATTTTGAAATTTTTTTAAAATTTTGCAAAAAAGTCCCCCAATTTTTTAAAATTTCTGGTACCGACCGATATTTGACAGGTATTTTAAATACCAACCGGTACCCTAATTTTTTAAAATTTTCGGTACCGGTCAGTATTTGACCGGTATTTTGAATACCGGTCGGTACGGACGAAATTGGGCAATATCAACCGGTATTTTTCACCGATACCACCTATACTCATATCGATACCAGTTTTCGACCGGAACGGTACGTACCGGCCGGTACGACACGGTATTTGAAACAATGCTAACAACTAAGATTAATGAATAGATTAATATTGGCCAAGTCAACTAACCTTAAATTTTTTGTCTTGGAGAACTAAATTATTTTTATATTTAGTTGCTTCAATAATACACTAATAATTTTAATTTCTCCAATAAGATTCTTTCTGTCTTTTGTCATATGCAAGAAATTAAGACAAGAGCATGATCCCACGTTACCTTATTATTTTAAGGAATAAGGTATTGATCATTTAATCATTAATTGTTCTACAAGAGTTTGAAATTTAAGACAGTCACGTAGAATTAGATCCTTTATTTCAGATCATTTATTCCAATTAACTAGTTCTAACTATATTCTATTAAATCTCATCTACACATTTATATGAGATTCACATAAATGTATGAATCAGATTAAGTGAAACAGAGTTGGAATATTTTAATAAAAATAGGATGCTCCAACCCAATTATGTGAGATTTAGGATGGAGTTGGATATTTTATTTTTATTTTATTAGGAATAAGCTTTCTTGAACTTCCCTTGTTATTTATAAAATTGAAAATTTTAGTTTCTTGTTATTAGTATGAAAAAAGACAAGTGCTTTTTCTTATTTCTTTTGTTAATGGAGATCATTAATACAAAGAGATGATTAAAAAAACATTGTTTTAAAAACTGGACCGGAAGTTAAACCAATAAAATAAGAGTTTAAGGTTTAAAAGGTTCAACCAGAATTATACCGTTATAAAACCAATTAAAAATGAAATAAAATTAAAGAATTTAAAAAATAACTAAAATAGATTATCTTTACTTATTGAATAATTTGAAGTTAAACTGAAAAAAGAGATTATTAATTAAAAAGTAATTGATTTATTTTAGTTTATAAGAACTTGTTAATTTTAAAAAATTAACCGATTAATTAATAAATTGATCGATATTTAACAAGAAGAGTTATTAAAGTAAATTAAATAGGAAAGTGAAAATCTAAACCAAAAAGTTGGACAGTTCAAGATGTTTAGATTGAAGTAACTAAATCGGTCGAGTTTTTTAATCTTTGAAAAAAAGTGATAATAAGCTAAGTCGATTTGATTGATTTATATTTAAATTACTTAATTTGATTAAAAATAAATTAAAAAGATAAAATTTAACATGTTAAATCAAGAATAATCGAATCCAATATCAAGCTTGATATTTTAAAAAATTCATAAATTATAGAAAATTAAATTTTACTGACTTGAAATTAATGAACAAAATTAAATTTGGTTGAATTCAAAAATGAAATTAATAAGTTAAGTCAGTTTGATTAGTTTATGTTTGAAACTTTTAAAATTGATTAATTATGAAAAATAAAGTTAAAAAGACCAAGATTAACAAGTCAAACCAAGTATTATTGGATTCAATATCAAGGTTGTTGAGAAAACCAAAATTGACTTGCAGAGAAATTAACCATTTGGCTTGAAATTAAAGGAAAATGCAATACATCTAAAAAGTCTAATTTACTATAGTGATGGTCTATAGGCTTAAATTTCGGTTTTTTTTTAACGGGTGACTCATAGGCTCATGCTACGTCTAAGTTGATTTTAAGACTCAATTATACTAAGCAAAATGAGGGATAGCAATGGCCGGCACATATACGCAAATTTATGTGTTTTTAATGGCTGACTCGTAGGTTCAAGCCTAGGTTCATATCGACATAAAACTCAATTATTATAATCAAAACGATCGTTTTATTTAAAAAAGTTGAACCTCGAGTAGCTTATAGTCAGTTCAGGACCTAATTTTTTTAAAAAATTATTTAAAAAAATTGACGAAATTGATCCATGGGTCGTCCATTACCATCCCTAAATTTCCAATTTAGGTCACGGACATTTTTTAAGAAAAAAAAATTTATAAGCTTTCCTCCGTTACTTTTCGGTTCACATCATAATATGTTGATGATTATTACCCAAAAATGAGCCCATCTTGACTGCATCACCCAACAAAGGATCACATTATCTTCACCAAAAGATTGATGTTGATAATAAGTTGACATTGGAATGAATCCGAGAGAAGTCCTAGTTTCTATTTTATTTAATTTATTAAATAATTTGCCCATGAATCATGAGTAATTATATATACATTATCAATGACAAATATACAGTAGCACCTTTTTAAATTGATACTCGGTAAATTAATAAAGTCTCTAAAATAATATTTTTTCCGGTCCTAACTTGGATCAGTTGAAAATTTAACAAATTTCGATAAGATAATAACATAATATATTTTCAAAATATCCCTATGTAAATGTAGGGTCTCATTAATATCATAAATTAATAATTATATAAACTTACACAAATATAACTAAGACAATTTTCTATCTTTATATTTTTAGTAAAATTGAATAATACTTAATTATTAAGAAACAATGAACATAATTTATTAGTTTTCATTAATATTATGTACAATGAATCTATGTTTTAGATTAATTCAATTAATATGAAACATGAATTTTTCTAAGATACAATGCTTTTTGATGTAATCAAAATTTAACTTCAATCAATTACAAAAATATGTTTAAATTAAAGAATATTAATTTATCAGTTAATTAATATCTCTATAAAATAATAAATATCATGATCTCAACAATATTAATTTATAGAGGTTTGTGTGTGTGTGTGTGTGTGTGTGTAGATATACATATATATATTGGCTTAGGTGAATCCAAGTGTATACTCTAAAAAAAAAAGGAAGTGGAACTATGTAGTTGGAAAAATAATGTGCAGTCCAACTCAGTGACATGTCTAGTCCAACTGCAAGCCTTGGAAGGGTAGAATATATTCCATGTGCTAGCTGGTTTCTAATGAGTACTATAGATTATAATCTTATTTATATGTAGACAAGGGAGACGAGTTCCAGTTAATTTGTGTGCTTCTATGGTGTCTCTTCGATCTTCTAAATGTTACGCGGATATTGCTCAATTTTCGGTGGTCCAAATCATGTTGATTTATGGATAACTGCAAGCTCCAGGGCATTTTCTCGTGGGAGCTGCTTGTTCACACTTCAAATATATAGTAAGGCTAGAACACGAAAATCAGAACTTGTCTCCTTCATAGTCAAATTCGGAATCTTGAGTTATATTAGTTAGTGTGACGACCTGACAGCAACCACAAAGCGCTATGTGTAAATCTTTATGTTAGGTTAATTTGCTAGGTCAATGTGCCAAAATAAGGAAATCAAGTTGTTTGTCTTTGCTCTTGATGTTATTGTTGGGGGTTGAGGGAATATTGAATTGCGTGTGGGACATTAAGCTTGTTATTGTCAAAGTAACCCTTCAAGATTTAGCAGGTGGCAAATTTCCAAAGAACCCACCTCATCCCTGTGTTGATTTTTGTACCTCTTACATTAGTATGAAAATCATTAACTTGCGGCGCCACGCCTAGAAAATAATAATCTTTTAGGCCAAAGACTGGCCTTATCAGAAATCAATCGCATTCCTCTGGAAAAAAAAGACCTTGACTAATCATCTTCTGTCATCGATTAGTGATAAGCATGATAATCCGTCAAGCAATCGGACTTATCAAACAGGTACTTCATCAGCATCTAATCTAATGAGTAAAAGAACAGGTCATACACTTATGGTAATGATAGCTAGCTATCAACTCATTAGGATAGGATGAATGTCGATGATAGCTAGCCAAATACAAAGGTAGAAAATACAATAATTTGAATTCCTTAGCAAATGGGTATTTTTGAAATGGATCAGTTTAAAACATTCCTATATAAAATTACAAATGCCAATAAATAATGGAATCTACTTGGAGGGAAAGAAAATGTTTGTTTAGCTTCCAAACATTCTATTCTTTGAGTAACCAATCTATTGCAGAAAGTCATGAAAAAAAAACTAATCGCACAGTAAAGAAATTTACGTGATTCACCTAGATTGATTAGAACTACATCCGTGAGTAATGACAAATCACAAATTCACAATCAAAAAGAGAGAAATTACAAGAGGAATGTGACTAGGCTTTTATCACCCACTTATGACTCTAAAACAGACGGATTTTATATATTACTCAAATACAAAACTGATATATCAAAAATACCCCTGAAAAATAAATGAATAAGCCAAAGATTCAAGGCATATCTAAGAAATCTCTACCTTGCATTGAATCTTCTCGTAGATCTAAAAAAAACTTCTCAAACCCTGCAGTTACTAGCCCCATTTTGGGACTATTTGAAACTGCTAACATTTAGCAAATTTAAGCAATGTCTGAACTTGCAGTTAGGAACTGATTTGGTGAATATATCTGCTGAATTGTGTTCGGTGCCAAGCTTCTTCACCATGATTCTCTTTTGTTAACGAATGATGTGATATCTAACATTAATGTGCTTGGTCCGATTATGATGCATATGATCATTAGCTAAACATATAGCACTCGAACTATCACAAAACACTATAGCTTGGTCCTGATATGTCCTAAGATCATTGACTAAGCCCAACCATATGTCTTCTTTAACTACTTCTTTCAAGGCCATATATTTTGCTTCTGTGGTAGATAAGGCAACCGAAGGTTGTAAAGTAGCCTTCCAGCTAACAACAAAACTATCCAATGTGAACACATGGCCATTCAAATATCTTCTACTATTCAAATCTGTAGCATAATCAAAATTTGAATAACTAGCAACCAAACAATTTGCATCGCCTCCATATGTGAGACTGACATCAGTTGTTCCTCTTATATATTGCAATATGCACTTCACTACTTGCCAATGCTCTAACTTTGCTTCTGATTGTGGTGTAAAATCTATATAAAGACGAATATTTGCAACTAAATTAGTATTTAAATGTTTTATTGTACTCATCCCAAATTTAGATAAAAAAAATTTAAAATGTAGCACCTTTATGACGTGAAGAGCTTCTGTTGCTTTTGATCCCTATAAATCTCCATTCCCAAAATATTTTTAGTTGCCCCGAGATCTTTTATGTCAAATTTTGCACCAACAAATTGTTTTAGCTTCCAAAATTTTGACTTGTTCTAAACCGTAATAAGCATATCATCTACATACAATACCAAACAAATGTATGAATCGTTACTAAGCTTGTTGTGATACACACAACAATCATATAGACTTTAGTTGTAGCCATGACTTGTCATAAAATTATAAAACCTCTTGTACCATTGCCTTGGAGATTGGTTCAGCCCATATAGAGATTTTTGAAGCCCAAAAACATGATCTTCCTTTACTTGAATGGGAACCACTCTAGTTGACTCGTAAAAATTTCTTCTTCAAGCTCTCTGAGTAAGAAAGTCGTGTTCACATCAATTTGCTCTAATTCCAAGTCTTGATATGCCACTAAGACAAGTAGCACTCAAATCGAAGTGTGTCTAACAACTAGAGAGAAAATCTCATTCTTTCTTCTCTCCTTATTTTTAGCACCCTAAATGCTACTTCCCCTTAACTTCGTGTTTCTTTTTCATCCCTAGATTTCCTTTAGTAACTTGGCTTTCTCTCTCCCCCACATTCTTCTCTAGATAACTTAAGGAGTAGTAAAGCTTTTGTAGAAACTTTCCATCCTCTATTGCAAATAGCTAAACTACTTTTGGTGCTTTTACTACTCCTTATACTCTTTTTTTCTTTGTAAATTAAATCTCTCTAACCCTATAACTAAGTGGTAAGGGCCCCGGAACCCATTGATAACCTCAGGTTTATCTTTCATGTAAAGGACTCTAATACTTTTGTTATTTTTCCTCCAAATGATATATATACGTGTTCAAATTTTGTTGGTGTTAATCTCTCATTCTGCAATCAAAACCATACCTTTCTACATCAAAACTAACACCGAAAATGAACAGTACTTACCTTTGAGAAAAGTAGAGAACCAAGATTAAAGGGATGAGAAAAAAGTCAACAAAATAGAGCCCAAATAGGACTAGAGACAACACCAACGGAAATAAGAGAGAGAAAACTCAAATGAACACACAGACATAGCACATACAAGTTATTCACGCAGAAAGCAACTTCCAAAAGCTGATTCCTTTCTTATAGATCAAATAGCACATACAAGTTATTCACGCAGAAAGCAACTTCCAAAAGTTGATTCCTTTCTTATAGATCAAATTGTACAAAAAAAGACTATTACATCATCCAAATCGTAATTCGAAATTGTAAATGGGTTTAATCGAAATTAGACCAGAAAAATCCTTGAATAGAAGTAAAAACAGAAACAAGAAATCAAAGAACAGAAAACAAAAGAAAATATCAACTGAAATAGTTTCTACTTCTAGTTTGTAATAACTAATATCGAAAACCAAACTATACAACAAAAGAAATAAACTCCGAAAGTAGATCTACTAGAAAGGAAGAAAGAGAGATTAAATAGTGAACCTTGCGATAAATGGTGCCGTCCAGCCTCATACATACCACAACAAGTTTTAATTGTGTTCCACTGTCAGTTTCAGCATCAAAGGATTAGGTATAGAGCCGAAGAGAAGAGGAATAACCGAATGAGGATTTTGTTTTAACTTTTAAATTATGTCAGTGAACCAGTGGTCGAACAGGTCAATTTACTGGTTCAGACCGGTTCGAACTGGTGTAATTTTAAACTGATTTTTAGGGATTAACCGACCGTTCACCGATCGAACCGGCTAGTCCGGTCCGGGTTTGACAACAGTGACTGATGGAATGCCTAATTTAAAACCTTGATCGAAATCATCAGCGTCAAACATTTGTTCTATCTTCTCAACTTAACATGTAATAATCTTGCTCAATGTTAGAAATGTCAATTTTGACCCGGCCGAAGTAAGCTACAAGTAGGTTACAAGCTAAAATTGTTTAACCTGATTGGAATGTCAAAAATAACATGTTTTTTCAATTATTTAAAAAAATATGTAAAATTGAATCGAACCAGCCCTATCTACTAGTAGCTCATCCGACCACCGGCCGATCAGCCCGTATTCAGGCCGGACTTGACAACCCTGCTCAGTCTTTGCTGTCGATGACTACCGTTTGAGTTTGTTTAAGTTTGCTCTTAATACTTAGAATAGAAATAACCTAGCATTTGATAACTTAATTAGTAAAGTAAATTAAAGACTTTGATTTTTATATTATTTGCGCAAAGTGTGCGTGGCAATGAGCCCATCCGCCATTGAATCTTCTCGAATTTTCCTTTAAAAGGTCCAGCCTTGTTTAAAACTCAACCGAACCCGGGTTGGACCAAAATATTTAAAATTTGTCAGGTTTTTTAAAACTATTTTTGCTTTTCGAGTCATTTTTATTTTTGAGTCATTGTATAATTAATTATTAAGTATAGATATTTTCATTTATAGTTATTCTAACTTGATTTTGATAATGAATTTTATTTAATAATTAAATAATATATGATTTAAAAAC
Organism: Erythroxylum incrassatum; assembly: GCA_026546855.1. Lineage (NCBI taxonomy): Eukaryota > Viridiplantae > Streptophyta > Magnoliopsida > Malpighiales > Erythroxylaceae > Erythroxylum > Erythroxylum incrassatum. Next base: position 3,973,223 of record JANVCL010000005.1, on the reverse strand, counting down.
ATTTTTAATATCACAAAATAATATAAGTAAATTTTAAAATAATTGAAATAAAGAGAAAAATGTTCATATCTTACACAAACATTTTATATATAACGTAAAATAAGTAAACAATGATTAAAAAATCAAATTAGATCGATCGGTTCAATCACAATTTTTGTTAAACTAGCCAATTTTTTGGTTTGTTTATCTTAATAACTTCTGTTATTAAAAACTGATTAGTATATTAATCAGTTGGCTGATTTTTGTAAATAATTATCTTGAGAATCTTGGTACAAATGAACACAAAAATTAGAAAAAGAGAATTATTATTTAATTTTAGGATGAATTATTAGAATTGTTATCAATTGATTATACTTGAATATATAGATATGGTATTTCAATAAAATATTTTATTTTTTATTATATATCATGTTATAATAATATAATACCGGTTGGACATTTAAATCTTAAATTTCTTATCTTATAGATATAATTTCTAAGCCTGCTTCAAAATGTTGCAAGTAAACATTATGTTACGACTAAGATAAAAGAACTTAGCCAATTTTATCTCAACTTCAACTTGAAAAGATTTGTGTTACCAAATCCCGTAGACATTTGTATTGGCCAGCTGTTCTTTGACACTCTGAAAACTTTCCTCCTAAGCACTTTGGTAACTCATCTGTATAAATTAAGATAATCTCTCATTAGCCGAGCTTTAAGTTTGCAATGAACTTATAATTTGTCCATTTGTATTTTCTAGTATTTTCTCACTTCTTGATCAGTGCATTGATTAACTCACTCAGTGTACGTATATGTCTGATTAAGGTACTGGATAAGTCAATAACTCAATTAAAGGATGAATTCGAAGGCTTAAAATCTACCACTTGAGGATTGATATACCTTTTCAATGGTGAAGAACAGGCCACACATCTACTAATGACAGTACTCTCCTACGTCAGTTGAATGTTTCACCACGTCATTAGCAAACCCTTTCAATGGTTTGAAATCGTTATAGTCAAGTTTCAACTGCCCATTTTTATTTTCAAGCCGAGGAAGAAATCTCCATCTGAAGGTAAGTTTATGCCCTTAATCAAAGGCAGGAGGTTCACGATTGCGGGTTGGTTAAATTTAGTTGAAATTTCGTTAATTCGGTTGAAATATTAGGTTGGTCCTAAGATAAGTTGCATATATAATGAGGTCTTTGTCTTGACCCACAAGCCATATGCCATATGCCATATGCCATATGCTTTCGGTTTAAAAATTCGGCATGAAGAACGGCCTGAGCTGCGATGCTTTATATGCAAGTAATCATTAAAAGAGCCAATAGGATTGTTTAGTTTTTGGTATTATGGGTCCTGATAATGCTTAGAGTAGGGAAGGTCATCGGATACTCCACTTTTTAAAGGTCGTGATTCATGAATTTGTTGGCCACAATTGTATCCTGTGCATCTCAACCGAAATTATTAAAATAATTAATTATTTATTATTTAAAATATTAAATCACGGATTTATTCAATTGTAGATGGTAAAATATCGTTTCTTGTACCAAAATTTGTTGAATATTCCACCATAAGCCTTGATAATAACGTGAACAGGACTCACTTCACATGATCATCAAGTAGACATAAAATTACCTGAAACAAGGAAGCCTGAAAGAAGACAACTAGGTAAGTGTATTCCGGCTGACATGATTTCATGTATCCTTCACATTAATTTCAGGGTTATTGTCCAATGGTCGAGCCCCGTAGGGCCATAACCCATTCTCTGGATGGTGGCGGGGCCAAGATACCGTACATGACGGAGGAAAAAGCAGCTCAACGCCGTCTTAATTGCTAATCCATGTGTTTTTAAGTTTTAACGAGAGGTAATCTAGCTCCAAATGAATACTGAACCGACCATTTGCAAAGCGAAAACTTAGTGCATCTCTCTTATGTTAAAATTACTGTACAAAAATTCACTTAAAAATAGCTTTAAAATGTCTCAATACTTTTTTTTCAATTGATTATTATGCAATTATGAACATTGAAAATTAAACCAAAGACACGAAACCCTCTTACGTAATCTGAAGCATGAAAATTCAATCGAAATCGGATTTAGAATACTTTAATTCTTTTTTCTAGAGTTAAACTTTAATTTATTATTAATGTAATAAATTCAAAAAAATAAAAAATGTTACTTTATAAATTTTTCGGATCCAGAAGCTGACCCAAAATATCCTCGAGTACCTTACGAAAAATTTGAAGTCCATTTTTGCTCCGTTTGACCCGTTTTCAACCCGTTTTTCGTAACTAACCTTATATATACCACTT
>JANVCL010000005.1:3933671-3948111 GCA_026546855.1 Erythroxylum incrassatum | reverse complement strand
TTCAATTCCAATGACCCTAATTCCAAGTCCAAAATAATGTACCCAATATTGTAGTGCCATTGGACAGAAATTTTCGATACCGAAAATCAACCGATTCGCCACTTGGCGATTTTTTCCGGTCCAAAAATTTTCCCCGGAAAATTCCAGAAAAATTCCCCTAAAATATAAAACGCACAAAAAATCACTCCAATTAATTTTTTAAACACAAATATCACATTGTTCACAACACAATTACATTTAGGCACAAATACCGGGAAATGTCAGGCATGCATGTACAATTATTTTTCATGTGCAAAATTTCACTGTTTACAAATAAAAATATGCATGAAAATTTTCCAATCAGTCCTAATCACTCTGACCCCATTCTAAATTACTATTCTACCCTTCCCATCGGGGGTAGGATGTTACAAGGGGAGAGGTGGAGGATTACCTGGAGGTACAGATGACTGACGCCACAAGTTGAATGCGGTTGTCATTTCTCGAATGGCAGTATTGTGAGTTTCAACTAAGCTTTGCAAGTTAGTCTGATTAGTATGAAGAGTCGAAAAAGTATCCCTGAAATGATGAAGATAATGGCTTTGATCCGTAAATAGAGCACGTAGAGCTGCTTGTTCGGTTTGGATAGAAGTGAGCGTTTGGTAGAGAGCGCGAAGTTTAAAAACGGAAGGTTCGGGTTGGGAAGAAGTTGAAGGCGTGGAAGTCAGTTGAGGTGGAGGAGGGGGATAAGAATCTAATGGTTCTGGAGCAGTGTGGTCAACTAAAGGCATCCAACCAATGTTGGATGGGTCACGAAGAGTCGTATGAGACGGACATGGCAAACGGAAAAGAACATGATTGGGGTAAACCCAACAACTGTGTCCCCGTACTGACTGACACATGCGCATGGCCTCTAAAGCGGGGTAATCAAGGCGCTCAGAGCCCTGAACAAGAAAAACAGAATTGACAAATGGATCAAAGCCTAAGGTTAAAGCAATTGGTTAAAGCAATTGGCGTAATTAGACCCCCGATAGAAATGTCGCCGGTAGTTTGAAGCGCGACACGTAGAAATTGGGACGCCAAGAAAGAACCGGCATCAAAAGACTCACCAATATGCATAGCATATAAGAAATACAATTCAGGGGATCGAACTACATTCGTGCTATCGCCCCTAGCAAAAATCTCACTAGATAGAATGCGATGAGCATAACGAAAACAGGAATTTTTAATACTGGTAGCCTTCGAAGAGCTTGGGTTATAACGTGTGCCATCGGCAATTTGATACCAAAATTCACTACGGTTAAAGCCAGGAGGAACCCTACGATGCCCCATATCTAATCCAGTAGGCAGAGAGTATATAGCATTGAACTCATCTAATGTCAAAGTATGTCGGTGGCCTAAAAGTTGAAAACAAATTTTACCTGTTTGACAATCTCGCCCCCGAGTTACTTCAACAGAGATGGTGCTTAAAAATTCTAGAGTTAGAGTGGAATATGTGGAGCATCTCACATCCAGAAAAGTCCGCAATCCAATGGAGTCAAACAATCTATACACATCATCTAATAATTCTAGGTCATTCAACGTATCTACTTCGCAGGTCATCCATTAGGTGCCACTACAACATTGGCACTTTCCGAACCACACCAATGCTGATCTACTTTCCTGGTTTGCTTATACCATTTCAAGAGCTTTGTTAATATACTGTACATTTTTTCTTTAGTTTATACGTTATTTTAGTAAAAAAAAAGTGTCACATGGTCTACCCATGTATATTCACACGGACCGTGTGACCATTGTCCCCGACAACGGCGCCAAAAAACTTGATAGGTTCTGCAAGTGCACAGGTTTAATTGCAGTAGTCAAGTGTCGATCCACAAGGACTAGATCAAATTACTAAATTTATACCTCCTAAATTTGCTAAGCAATAAAATAAGATAGTTCGACTGTTAAAGAATTGCAATGCGAGATAAACAAAATTTGGGCTAATATTCTAGGAATTCATTCCAACAAAGAAATCATGTACCCCCTTATGAAATAAATCGCTGACCTAGTACATTAACTAACTATTGTCAATTAATTCTTTCGAAGTAATCAATATGTTGACTCCAATTTTTAAACCAGTTTCCTAGTGTTAAAACCAAATTCAACCCAATTAACACCGTCGGATTCTTCTAGCACTCCTAACAAAGAAGTTTATTTCTAGATTTTCTTTCAGTTATATCTAATCTAGCAAATCAGATATTAATTATCACTTTTCAGTACTTAGTTTAACATCATCCATATTCAATAAAAAACCCTAAATTAGAAAGATCATATCAATAATCGACAAAATTACTTTACTGAAATTGAGTCAACATTGAATCTGGAAATAAAGACATAAGGGTTAATACATAATTCCCAAGTTGAAACAAACATCCTAGAATAAGCAAATTAAAGGTCCATAACTGAATTAATCATAAAAGTAAAAAGAACTATTAACATCAACATGGAGGGTGAAATAGAAAATGGAAAAAGGAAAAAAAAGGAACTCCAATTTTGTCTTGAATCTTGATCTCTAAATCTCCAAATTGTTCCTCGCTGATTCTTGTTCTCTTCTTCTCCTTCTTTTCTCCTCTGTCAATTGTTTTCCGTCCAAAAGTCCCCCTCCCGTTCTCTTCGATCTTCCCTCTTTTAAATTTCCGAAACTGTCAAAAATAACCGCCATACACGGCCCGTGTAACCTTCGGGTGAGTTGCGCGCATCTTGCTTCAAATCACACCGGCCGTGTGATTATACACGGGTTGACCGTGTAAAATCACAAACCTGCAAATTCCAAGAAACACACAGGAGCAGTACCAAATTCACACAAACTGAAGAAATTCCACATCAATTAATATAAAAACAATGACAAAATAAATCTAGAAAAATAACAAAAACAACAACTTATCAGTATCCTAGAAGAAAATTTGTCAAAACCCTGCAGCAACTAATGGGATAAAATATTTCCTTAAAGCTAGCGATTTTTCACACCTCAAACCATTAAACTTAAACCCACTTTTCTAAAAACAACATGCTAACATATAGGAGGATCAAAATGATAGTAGAGCAAACAAAAACACAGCATCCATTAAACCAGCAAAATGACACTATAATAGGAGAACACTATAGAACAACCAAAAGAGAATAAAATGAAACGATAACGTATAGCAAAAATAGTCCAAAAAGTAGCCAACATAACCGATTGAATTTTTGAAAAACTGATTGAATTTTCTCCCTTCATAGACCTCTGACTAGTATGATTTCTCCTCCAATAGTTACAAACCAGCTTTGATTTTAGTGAGCTTATGGTTCTCCAAACCTCTCAGTGCTCCACTCTTTATCTCCTAGCTTTGACCCGCCTTTAACAGATGAAAAATCCTCTCCGAAATCTCACCGTTGCATGACTGCTTGTTTGTTGTTTTCTCCTCCTACAGTTGCCTTTTTATAGCATCAAAAAATGTTTCCAAACTCCATAGGTAACTGGATCTTACGATAGGCTTCCATCATATCTCTTCTATTTTGAATGAATTTGGTGTAGAAAGCGTCGGGTGAGTAGAGAGAAAACGCAAGAACTTTATGGAAAAAACGAGAGAGACGTCTGAAAGGTAGGGCAAACTTGACATTTTGAGTTGGGATAATCAGCTGATTACCCCAAATGCTGGTACCCACTAGCTTATTGATTTTGGCTTATTCATCCCAATCAGCCAATTAACCAAACACCTTATTAACTGTTTTGACTGATCAGCTAATTTTTTGGTTGATCAGTTGTTATCCAAACACACCCAAAATTTATTTATCCTTCCATTATAGAACAATTATCTTTGTTTTTTAAAATTTGTTAGTTCAAAGTACATAATCTCATGATTTTTATATTTAATACAAAATTTATTTATCCTTCCATTATAGAACAATTATTAAGACCATATATGATGCATTAAATGTATACTCTCTAGAAAATAAAAAAATGAAGCAAAACGGCATCGTTGTAGCGAATTTAAAATATCAAATACAATCCTGAAACTACGTCGTTCAGGAAGCAAAAACCAGTCAACGTGGTTCTGTGCCACCAACTCTTGTTTCTTCTTCTTCCTCCCTGCGAGAACGAACCCAAAAGCCTCAAACCATTCCTCTCTGTTCTGTTTCATTTTTCAATTTTTTTAAAAAGCTTTAAGCATCTGATATAAGTACAATTCACAACAAAAGAACAACCTTTTTTTTTCTGGGATTGTTTTAGTTCAAGATAAATGGTTCAATTTATTGGTTCTGCTCGTTTAAATCCTTCTCTGGCCAGTTTCGGTCCCTGTAGACGCGGTGTCTTTCTCAAGAACTCTTCTTTGTTGCTTTCCAGAAATGGGTTCTCACCTTTTGGTCGGATTATTCAAGCTTGCCTCCAGTCAAGTACTGATCTTTCTTTGTTCTGTCTTCTGTTTTTTAGTTGTAGTTACCTGTAGCTTGAATCCTAGTGAGAATTAACTCATCTTTTGGATTCCAGTTTGATTATTAGTCGTGTGTTTTTGAGGTTATACATTGATTTGGATTGATTGTTTGTCCACCAACTGTTATTCTCTTCACTGTTTCATCAGTGTAGTTATAATGCTTGTCTGTTAATTTCGGCCTTTCTATGCTTGAAAATTGATATACGTTTTCTGTTCCAGGCCATTTCGATTCAAACTTCATATAATTGGTTGGGGGCATTCCTATGCTTGAAAATTGATTTATGTTTTCTGTTCCAAGCCATTTCGATTCAAAGTTCATATAATTGGTTGGGGGCATCACTGTTCCATTGCAATAAGAAAACTTAGTTTTGTTACCTACATCCACAACCTTAGAGTTGATGAAAGGTGTATGCTACTATATGATTTTTGTTCGGAGACATATTTTCTCCAATTATAAGCAAATATAAATGGTTTCTCTCTGCCCATACTAAACAATGACCTGCTTGGATGCATGCTGCATGTGGATTTTTGGGCTTTTTGTAGAATTGTTAGTTGATTAGCCTTGCATTTTACAGATGCAAATGGGAATTCTGCTGACCATATGGCCTTGGACAAATCTGAGATCATATTCATAGGGTCAGGAACTAGTGAAGGGATTCCACGGCTTAGCTGCCTTACAAATCCCTTGAAGAAATGCCCGGTATTTTGGAAATTTCTTCACATTTGTTCATATCTTTACATTTTATAGTTTGTCCCCCGTTAGGTATGATTTGTTTGCTCAGGGCTTCTATGGGATGCTTAATTCTTGAATGCTTCTTGGTTCGATAGGTATGTTTAAAAGCTGTAGAACCAGGTAATAAAAATAAGAGACTAAACACCAGTCTCCTCATTCGTTATCTTGGGGCTGCAGGAAGACATAACATTCTTATAGATGCTGGCAAGTAAGTGAAAGACTCCTCTGATGTGGTTCCAATATGTGCTGTTAGAAAAACTTCATTACTCCTTTTCTTTTTGGGCATTTGAATGAAGATTGGTTTGATGATGCATTCATGTATAAACTGAAGAATCTCTAAATGGAGATAATTGTCTTTGAACTGTGATATTTGGTGTGCAAAATTAAGACAAATGCTTAAATATACAATAACATGAATGAAATTGAAAGCCAGGGTTTTGTCTTGACATTGACCTTCTAGTGCTGAAATTTATATCAGTTTGTGAATTCTGATACGAAATTTTCATTTTTGGAGCAACAAAGATTAATCCTAGCTATGAATTGAACTACTGAATTGACCAACTATACCTTAAAGTGCAGCATGTTGTGTTGGTTAGGACAATTACTTTATACTAATTTAAACTATCCATAATCAATTTTCCAGGTTTTTTTACCATAGTGCTCTTCGATGGTTTCCGGCATTTGGGTTAGTCTTATATTCTTTATGCTCTCTTAAATAGTTCAAGCCTTTTTTTAAAATATAATTGATGAATTGCTCAGTTTGAATTCAATGAATTTGGCAGTGACAAGAACCAATTGAGATGTTCATGTCATAAGTTATATCAGAAAAGAATATATAACTGGATACTATTTTGGCAGTGATAAGAACCAATTGAGATGTTCATGTCACAAGTTATATCAGAAAAGAATATATAACTGGATACTAATTTGCAAATTCTTTTACCTTATCTGCATCTACTATTGGGAGATTGTAACTAGCTGCATTTCTGTCAGGATAAGAACAATTGATGCGGTTATTATTACTCATTCTCATGCTGATGCAATTGGAGGTCTCTGTCATTAACACTTTCTAATGCTATTCTGTCAATAGACAAATATAATTTAGTCTAACTCTCAAATTTCTTGTTCTTTTTTGTCTTCTTTTTTTCTTTGAGAACGCTCAGATTTCTTCTTTGTTTAATATAGAAACACCTCTCTGGCACTAACATGGATATTTTATGTTTCTACTTGAATCATATGCTCCCCAGGTCTTGATGATCTTCGTGATTGGACAAATAATGTGCAGCCTTCTATTCCTATTTATGTTGCAAATCGTGATTTTGAGGTCAAACCCCGATTTACCTTCATAGACACTTTTCTGCTATAGTTTATACCTCCAACTACCTGCCAAGCTGATGATTCACTAGAATATTTCATTTATATGCAATTCATTAAGTGCTGTAAATCCTTTGGTGTTTAGGAGTCAGTGACCTGTTGGCCAGACTTCTTGATCTGAAGATATGAAGCAGCATTCTCATTTAATTTTAGTTTATTGCAGATTAGATATTTAGAGTCTCCAACCTGAATTATTCATAGCTTGAATGTTAGGTTTCTTCTTTGTGCAACTGACTATATCGCTATTTAAACAATTCAGGTGATGAAGAAGACTCATTATTATTTGGTGGATACAAGTGTGGTTGTAACTGGTGCTGCTGTCTCAGCTTTGCAATTTAATATCATACAAGAGAAGCCATTTGTTGTGCATGATTTGAAGGTACTGACAAGTCCCTTGCTCATGCTTAAGTCAGATTCTTTTAATTCTCAGGTATCAGGCTCCAAAATCATAACAAACCTTGCTGTTCAACCTCAACTAAGCAAATCAGAACACGACTTCAATGGAGCAAGTGACAATGAATCACTTCCGTCACTGAATTTAATTATTTCATTCGTCATTTAATGCTATAGGAATTGACTATAAGCACATTTTTCTTAAATTATTTGCTTCAGTTTACCCCTTTACCTGTGTGGCATGGTCGTGGTTATCGTTCCCTGGGTTTTCGCTTCGGCAACATATCTTACATTAGGTGAGCTCTCAAATTAAAAGTCATATCTTACATTAGGTGAGCTCTCAAATTAAAAGTCCTCAGAACGTTGTTTGTTTACGGCTTTTTAGAGATTCTGGAATTAATATCTAATTTATGTTTGCAGTGATGTGAGTGAGATACCTGAAGAAACTTATCCACTCCTTGAAGGCTCTGAAATCCTGATTTTGGTCTCTTTCTTTCTCATGCATACTCACACACAATGACACAACCAGCTCCATCCTTCTTTTCCCGCTTGTTTTCACACACATGCACATACATGGGCACAAAACCAGTATTCCCATTTCTTTTAAACTACATCCAAATTCTCTTCTGCTTGTGCTTATTTTTCAGTAACTTTTCAGGATGCTCTGAGGCCCGATAGGTCTTCTTCAACACACTTTGGACTTCCAAGGGTATAAGTTCATACTTTTCATGCTAATTATGTAGCACTCTAAAGGGATAAAACTGACTTAGAATTTCGGATTTTGGAAACTCAGGCCTTGGAAGAAGTAAGGAAAATTCGACCCAAGAGAACCTTTTTCACTGGTAATTCATACCCCAGGTTTCATTTTAGTGAGAATATCAACATAATTCCGTTAATCAAATCTTAGCTTCTCTTCTACCCTTTCCCTACGATGTCATCAATCCTTTTTGTATGGTTTCATATTCCTACTTGTTAGAACGTCAACAGACATACCAAACTATACTTTCACCTAAGTTCATTGTGAAAGTTACTTTTTCACTTTCCTGATTTGTGAAGGTATGATGCACCTGATGGATCATGAGAAGGTGAATGAAGATCTTATGAAACTAATGGACACAGAAGGCCTTGATGTACAACTAAGCTACGATGGGTTGCGTATACCAGTATCACTCTAACTTCCTTCTCTGTACTTGCTCTTTTCTTTCTTCTCACTTTCTTGATAGACATCTCATTCTTTGAGCTTGAAAGTGATAATTTGAGCTCATGTACTATCCAATGTTATTTCTGGGAAGTTACGTTTGCCCTTTATGTCACATCAAGCAAAACTTGCTGTAACCAACAAGCCGTATTGTTTATTTGCATGAAGAGAAGATTATTGGGAGATTATGTTTGGTGAGGCATTGAAATCATTGTCCATCTTATCATATGTTAAGACATAGATATAGGACCTGCTAAGGACTTTTAGAAATGCTTGGACGGTACTCCAATACATCTAGTCTTTTTACAAGAAGACAATCCTATACCCTCAAGAGCCAAAGTCCTTAGCTGCCATTATTTGGCTCTGTAGCTATAGCTAGTCATTTCTTCCTCAAAAAGGTTGTCATTTGGTGGATTTTGATTTTCTAACATTGATGTGATTAGGGTTCATTCCAAGTTCATCCACTAAGATGAGTTCATCATAAATTATTGGAGTAAACTTTTTTTAGATATTTTTGAATATATTATTAGGGCAAATCCTAGACTCTCAGTATACAAAGTTTATCGCTTTTTCAAAGTTAGAAGGGGATCATTATTTATACGCAATCTTTCTTTACACTTTCGGAAGAGACTTTTTTCGTAACTCAATTATATGATTTTCTGGTTACATAGGAGTAATCTTTTCGGTATTTTTTGAACAGATTAATGTCATTATTATTATGTAAGCTTGCTAGTACAATTATTTGACCATGGTTTTAAACATATTTAAGATTAATTAATAATACAACAATCTCTCACTAAAGCCCCTTTTGCCCCAATAATGGTTTTTGTGGAAAAGTATCCATGATTATGGATAGTAAGATCATTTCTTATGGAAAGGATGCATAGTGTAGGGTCGGTCCATTCTCAATCATTTGATGTGTGGGACCTTACAAGTTCTAACCCGTGAAGCAGGTTAGCTTGACAAGATTTTCATATGGTACACAAAGAGTATAGAATAATCTTGTATGGAGAGGAATTATTGAGTTGAGGATAATTAAAGAAGCTAAAAACAATTTAGGTTTTGCTAAAAACAATTTAGGTTTTCTTTCTCTTAATTAGTTCATCTATAGGTTCCAAATTAGGGTTTCAACCATTTTAACAAGACCAAGTTGCATGAATTCCAAAATTTAAAATCCATTTTTTAATTTATAAAATTAAAAATGATATTAATTAATAAATTCTTGTAAATCAAACTAAATAAATTAAATTTTATTTAACAATATTTTTAATTATAGATAAGAATAATTTTTTAATCATATTTTAAATTTTCTTAATTTTATTCAATCTTTAGCTGGTTTTATGATGGTCTAATATTGATTAAATCTTTTAATTTTCAAAATTTTTGTTTTATTGATTTAACTTCGATTCAAATTTTAAAATGTTGATTAAAATGTAGTTTTTGATAACTCTGTTCTTAAATTTGTTTTTTTAATTTTTAAATAAGTGTCAAATATTTTAAACTTTTCAATTAAATTCTAAATTTTCTAAAATATAACTTATCAATTCAATACATTTATTTTATTAAAAAAGATGATATATAAATTAAAAAAAGAATTATATTATCAAGCATATAAAACTATCTTATCTTTAATTATATGCTCTAAAAGTTTAAATTACAATTATAATAACAATTCAAAACACAGACTTTATTATAATTTTAAGACACTATTGTATTATATCAATTGAGGACATGAGCTGGAGCATAGTTGAGACTTGCGTCAAGAGCACGATCCCATTTTCAAAAACTAAATCATTGAAGAATGAAACAAGAAGATGACAAACGAAAAGAAGGGTTGTTTTTTTTTTTTACTTGCCAATTCTCTGTGCTCATATAATATTCGATCAGAGGACAGAAAGATCATCGAAGCACATGAACATACAGTCAGACAAAGTAGCTCCACAAAGTACTGTTCATCCCTTTACATTTTTTAAAATTTTTTTAATATTGATGACTCTCTGAACAGTTAATGTTCAGACTTAGAAAGTCAAGCAAACTAAACCCTTAGATTGTCCCGTGAAGCTAAGAATGCTAATGGGGTCAATTTCTGTTAAGGTTGGCCATGCATGCATATACTTAAATGTCTCTAGCTAAGAACCTGCAACTCAAGTCAACTGTGGAGGTTGCATCTTCGTCAACTTGTAGTATCTTCAGGATCTTGCATGCATTCTACCGTACTCATCACATCATCAATAATGGGAACCAGCACCAAATTTTGTGTTCGTCACTTAAAATCAGTAATGACTTAATCTGAACTCTAATCATGATGAGAAGAGAAGAAGAAGGAGAAGAATAACAGATAAGCATCATATTCCTGTCAAGTAGAATATTCATCATTGCCCATCCAAAAAAGTCAGAAATTGCAGCTTCTGCTGCATACAAAGTAGAAACAGAAGAGAAATAGCTAAGTGAAACAGTAATAATAGTTTTCTACTGTAGGGGAAAACAGCTTTTAGCCATGCCTGTTCCAAGTTAATCAACGGATCAATCATGCCACTGTAAAATGTAGAAAGGGAAAAAGCTGTGTTGGATCTTTTTTTTAACTAAGGAATATACATAAGAACCTAAATGTCCTCACACATTTTATATACTGATATGCAAGTGATTCTCTCTCTTTTTTTTTCATGGTAACCTTTTTATCTTTAGCTCTTACTTTAGAGTAGAAGGGAAAGTTAGAGATGATTAAAAAAGGGTTCAATTCCTTTAGCATGAAATTTTTTTAAAAATGTTAAAAAGTAAATGGAAAATAAGGAAAAAATAGATTTTTTCTTAGTTTTGAAGAAGAGAACAAAAGAAAAGACAGAAAGTGCAACGTCAGAGTTCTGGCATTTTGTTTTGGACTCCTTCAGGATAACACACACTTCACCTTCTCATCCACACCTGTCTCTCTTTCTCTCTATCTCTCCGTCACTCAGTTTTATGAACTCGGTTTTCTTTATATTCTCTCATTTGTATGTATTTGTGTGGTCACAGTTAGATTTTCTTGGCATCAGAAGAGAGAGCTGAGGTTTTATAGTACATGTATGGAGAGGAAAAAGATGGTCTGAGGATTTTCTTGCTCTTTTCCTCACTCCTTTTCTTTCTTCTTGTTTGTTCTGAGCTACCAAAAAAGAACCAAAATTGTCTCTTTGCTTCGAACCAAGCAAAGAACAAAACCATCATGCCAATTGCAGGTTTGTAGGGATCAAAGCTTACTGATTTAAACGTTTTATGTATCAGTATCAACGTCTTCACTTTGTTTTCTTTCCACTTTTTCAATAGTTTTAGCTTTTTCCTAGATTAAGTTTGTCTGTGTACAGATCTTTTTAACGCCAAAGATCTATCACCCTTCAAGCTTGGTACCTCAACATCTACTTATCTAAGAGAAGATGATTAAAGGTATGATCTTTCATCAGCAAGAAGAAAACATGTCCAATTTGACATCAGCTTCTGGTGAAGCAAGTGTTTCTTCAGGTAACAGGAACGAAACTTTCACCAACTATCCTCAACTTGCTCCTCCAACACAAACTCTACAACAATCTGCGAAGAAGAAGCGAAACTTACCAGGAAACCCAGGTGCGAATATCCCTCTAATATACTATTTTCAGTTCTTATTGTATCACAACTTATGTTGTTGTTGTTTTCTGGTTTGATTTCTTGAATCAGATCCAGATGCAGAAGTGATAGCTTTGTCACCAAAGTCGCTATTGGCTACAAATAGATTTGTGTGTGAGATCTGCAGCAAAGGGTTTCAGAGAGATCAGAATCTCCAGCTCCATAGAAGAGGGCATAATCTGCCATGGAAACTAAAGCAAAGAACAAGTAAAGAAATAATAAAGAAGGTGTATGTTTGTCCAGAACCAAGTTGTGTGCACCATGACCCCTCAAGAGCTCTAGGTGACTTAACAGGAATCAAGAAGCATTTCTGCAGAAAACATGGAGAGAAGAAGTGGAAATGTGATAAGTGCTCAAAACGTTATGCAGTTCAATCAGATTGGAAGGCTCACTCAAAGACTTGTGGCACTAAAGAGTATAGATGTGACTGTGGAACCCTTTTCTCGAGGCAAGTAACCAGCTTTATCATTTCAGGAAAATCTATTCCAAGAACATGGAGTCCATTTCAGGAGGCAAAGAGAATTTGTCTTAAATGTGTTTACTTCAAGAAGTTCCTTCCAGATACAGATACATACCCTTTGAATCATTCCTTATATTGATACTTGTGAGGAAATTGCAGTGGCTTAGGATTTAGGAACTATCTGTCTGTAGTTTCAGAACTTCTGTGACATTACTGTCACTTTCTGTTTTCTTCTGAGTTTTCTTTTTTGTTTTTCTTTTCAGGAGAGATAGTTTCATAACTCACAGAGCCTTCTGTGACGCTTTGGCAGAAGAGACTGCAAGAGCAGTCCCACTTGTCCCATCTCAACCTGGCTCTTCAACAAATCATAATACGAGTATCCAAATACCACAATTCAATATTACCAGTCAAGACTTGCATGCATTTTCACTAAAAAAAGAGCAGCAAAGTTTTAGCCTAAGGCCTGAGTTGCCACCTTGGTTGGCTTGCCCACCACAAGTACAGACAGCGATTGATCTCTCCGCCTCATCATCGTCTTCTAGACTTTCAACAAGGTTAGTTCAAGAGTTCCCACACACGCACCACGATCTGAGCCCAAACCCTAACCCTAGTCTTGGACCCACTCTACAACACTTTCAGTCTGCAACTTCCCCACACATGTCAGCCACAGCATTACTGCAGAAGGCAACTCAGATGGGTGCAGCAGCCATGAGCAACAAAACTACTGGGTTGGTCAGACCTCAACTCCAACCCCACCACCAAGAACAAAAAGCTCACGTGTCTGCATATTCTGCTACTAACAGTGTAAATACAACTGGCGTTGCTCTGAAGAACTTGTCCCCACTTGAAGACTTAGGAAGTGGCGGTGGCTGTAATGGCGCTGGGTCATTTTTCCATGGCTTGGTTCCTTTTGGGAATAAAGCTGGGGATGTACCTCAATCTGTTGGTGCACATTCTGGTACTCTTCTTCAAGATATGATGAACTCTTTATCTTCTGCTGCTTCTGGTTTTGAACCAACACCCTTTGAAGATGCATTTGTTGGTGGGGTCCTCAAGAAAGATGGAAACTTTTACAACGACTCTAACTCAAAGGCTACAGCCACTGTTCAAGGTGGTGGTAGCCTCCCTGGAGGTGGCAATGAAGGGTTGACTAGAGATTTTTTGGGTCTTAGGCCTCTCTCTCACAGTGATATACTTACCATGGCTGGTCTCGGAAATTGTGTCACCACTTCTCATGAACACCAACATAGTCAGTCTCAAAAGCCATGGCAAGGTTAGATCCAAGTTCCTTACTTCTTATACTTTGTAAAACCCTCCTCTTTGCTTCTAAGCTTCCACAAGGGAAGCACACCCCAAAAATTCTCATACTTCAATCCCTTATATGTTCCTACTTGAGAATTTCTATATATTATGTCAAAACCGAATTTATAATTTTTTCCGTATGCACTTGAAGAATAACGAATTCTGGTTCTAATGGGTAATCAAGAAAAATTAATAACTTTAGTTTCATAACACAAGCTGCAAGCTACATCCTCATTTTGGTCTGAATTGACACCACCCTAATAATTTCTCACCATCCGTATCTATAATAAGACAAGTTTCATTGTCACATTATGCAAAAGGGAAGTTTCCATATAAGTAAAAGAAAAAGAAATAAAAGGCTGTTATGTAGTCCACTAGGTAGTGCACTCACATGATGATCCAATCAATGAAGGGAAATTATCCCAAAAAAATTCAATCTTGAAATGATCAATTTAACATACAAATGAGTAAGAAAAGAAAAGAGAAATAGGCTTGGAATATACAAGTTTACACTATTATACACTTAGAAAACATGTGAAGTACAAAAGCATATGGTTGATGGGTACAAAACTAAAGCATTGGATTCTTCAATGAGGAAATGGTTCGAAAAATGTGCAAGTTTAGCTTGATGTGGATATGGTGTTCAGTTGCAGACCAAAAAAGAGATGTTGTTTGATACCTTATGTTGGTTCAAGTGGGATTCAATCCCGAGGATGATAAGCTTTTAGGCCTCTGGTTTAAGAACATAAACATTAATTTAAAGTCAAACAAAGAATTCCATCTATTTAATAGATATGCTTCTTATGATACAAAGTGCTACTTGAATCCTTATTACTGCATGTTTTCTAACACAGAAGAGATGTTGCTGGATGATGAAGATCTTTATTTGTGCTTTCCACACCAAACAAAAGAACCAA
>JANVCL010000005.1:3921934-3933571 GCA_026546855.1 Erythroxylum incrassatum | reverse complement strand
TCACATTGACGTTAGTGCATAAAACCCGTTTTGTCAACTAATCCATCACTGTAAAGCCTTATATATGATGTCTCTAAAATAAATATCCATTAGCAAGAACAAAAAACATTTGAGTTATAAAGAAAAAGAAATGAACAAATCTCATTGTGTAGTCTTTCGCAAAACTCATTAGTACATATCCACCATACATATCTATCAAAAATGCTCTTATATCTATCATACAAAGTTATTTACATCAAAGGGTATTAATGCAAGACAGTACAATGATAGTCCATACATAAAATGCGTGTCTAAAATCCAAATCTCATCCCCTTTTCGATTATTTGCATAACAAGTTTAGAAATGAAATTAAGTATTACCTCATCAGCTTCTTGCTTGTCTTTGTTCATTACTGTTTGATGACACAATGTACTATTGTTATGGACTTCAGAATCTTCCAATGATCATTTCTTTCCTATTCTCATTGGAAGATTCTGAAGTCCATAACAAGTATACATATATGTCTCCTTCAAGTTCATTTGATCAGATATATAGAAAACAGTCTTCAATTATTGAGGTAGAAAAGAAAAGGAAAACAAGCATTAAGGTGATTGGCAGAATGCTTTCAGTTTTACAAATGGGGCATCAGTGGAAATAGCATTGTTTCCAGTTTTACAAATGGCAGACCTAGGAACCTTTTACTTCGATCCAAGACAGTCCAAAAACGATCTAATTCCATCATTATAGCAAATTGTGGATTTATCTCTAAACTGTATATGTAACCCCTCAGGGAAGGTGAAGAAAAAATCATTATAGCTATGCTGACAATCTGTATTTCTCATGCAAATAAGCAAAAATTATCTTTTGAATAACTGATAAGAATTTCTAAATTGCATCACATGTAGGTTGTTGCTGTCAAGCAACTTGACAGAAATGGCTTTCTAGTAGTAACTTCCATTTCCTATAATGTGCTTGATATCAGGTGCATAAGTTTTCTAGTGTTCATGAAGTGCTGAAATGCATAGGATTATGTAGGTTTACATTGAATGGTCCATATGCTTTTAGGCCTCTGGCTTAAGAACATAAACATTAATTTAAAGTCAAATGAAGAATTCCATCTAATTAATAGATATGCTTCTTATGATACAAAGTGCTACTAGAATCGTTATTACTGCAAGTTTTCTAACACAGAAGAGATGTTGCTGGATGATGAAGATCTTTATTTGTGCTTTCCACACCAAACAAAAGAACCAAGTTAGTGGGATTATAGATATACCTAAGCTGGTCTCTGCAATACTATTTTACTATATTGAACTCCTGAAAAGTTGAGACAAATTAAAAGAACATACAAAGTTTCTTTATGTGCTACCCACTTGTGGATGTTTGTTCTTGATTGCATGTGTGGGTGGAGAAAGATGACTGTCATTTTAGTAAGGTATGATTAGCTTATCATAAGATAAAGTGGTACTAAGGCAAAAACACTTTAATATCAGAAGAAGACCTAAAAAAAGATGCCTGTCACTAAGATATTTAATATGATTATGTGCATATCAGATTAAACAAATCCTGAATTTCAATCGAGTTTCGAAACATCATATCATTGTTAAATAAGCATATAACAAAAACACTTTGGTTTGGTTTAACTTAATTTGACAAGGATTCAACTTAAGTTTAGATTTAAGTATTCAAATCGTATTATATAGTTAGATTTTAGGTTAAATTTGACAAAATTATTTTAAAAATCAATTGATTATAAAAAATTTAATTAATAACTTAAATTTAATAAAATTAAACTCGAGATTCAACTCGAACTCGGACTCGAACTGGAACTCTATACAATATAGAAGATTAATTGTAGGCAACCTGCTAAGAGAAATAGATGAAAAGGTCAGGAATGGTGGGCTAAATGAAGAGTCCCCAAACCCTAGTGAGCTTTTTAGTCTACAATGGCAGATTTGACTCAGAGAAGAAAAAGAAAATGTGCTGTGTCGGTGTTGGGGTTGCTCTTAAAAAGTGGTGGACGAGAAGAGGATTAGTGAACTTTGTGCACTGCATTTTTCTTTCATGGTGGCTCAAACATAACCTAGTTGACTTGTCCATTGCAAGAGTTCTATCTTTTCTTTTCTTCTAATAATGTCACCTTTTCTCTTTGACTTGAGAGTGCATACGCACATTGGCCACTTTTTTTTATTACATTAAGTATCTCGGTTTAGTCCGACTAATCTTAAGCTCCTATGACCTCATTTCAAGAGTCTAGAAGATATAAATCTGAAACCCCAAGATCCTTCAGGTTCTTATGTAGCCTGTACATTTCTGCGTACAAAGAGTCTTCACATACTTAATTGTTCAGCTGATGATTGATTACTAAAGTATGCGAAGACCTCCTTTTAGGGGAGAGTCTTAAGTGAGGAATCTGGACCAATTGGTCCACCCCTCGTTATCGTACATTGGCCACTTTCATATAGGGAATAGGTTGATTGAGTCAGGTTTCTTAAAATTAAAAATGTAAAATAATATTTTTTTAATTGAGTCCAAACTTGAACTATCCAGACTTAATTCTTCTAAGCAAAATGATATTATTTTATTTAGGGGAATTGGACCTAAGTTCAGCCTGACTTTAAGCCTAGCTAGCCCATTACCATAGCTACTTATAGAAAATAATGTCTTCACTTGGCTGACATAGATTAAAAGGGCTTAGATAGATTAATTTGGAATAAATATAAGAGTTAGATTGTGTTGCTATAGTAATAATATTTAATTAGTTCATAAGTTGTAATAATATTTAATTTGGCTAAGATAAACAACAAAAACGAAATGTTTTGTGACATATTAAGGCGAGTGACTCTCTTATTTAATACTTTAAAAATTGGATCGATAAAATAAGAAATTTAAAATTTATATATTTAACTTTTATTAGATCTTTATAAAAATTATTGGGCAAATCCGGGTTTCCCTTATTCATTCAACGTCGTTGACAAGTAACGTATTTTCTTCTTTCATTTTAGCAACTCCGATACTATGGACCTGCTTATGAAACGTCTACTTGTCGATTTGCATCGCCCTTTTGGACTTTGGAAAGTGTCGGACTGCCGACAAATAATAGGTGCCTCCACCCCAGACAGAGTTAATGAGTCAAAATTAAATAATTTAAAATATAATTAAAAAAGAAAATATCTTTTTTATTGATAAAGTTAAAATTTAATTAAAAAAAGATTAATAAATAAAAACTGACTAGTATATTTTGGCTTATAAAATTATTCAATTTAAAAAATAAATAAATATACTGATTTTTAATTACAAAAATTATTAAAGTAAATTAAATAAAAAAGATTATTAATTAAAAATCTTGAATGGGCTCTTTTAATTGTTGCTCCTATATAATTCACAATCCATTACGTTGTTTATGGGCTGTAGATCAAAGGCTTTCTTACTTTGAGTCCAAACTCAGCTTTTGGGTCCTCCTAATTCTTCAAGTCTGAAAGTATTATGATTAACGAATTGGACCAAGCTCTCTTCTTTTGCCTCTTCCTAAAAAACTAGCCTTGGAAACCAAAGGTAAAAGATTGGACTTTTTCTTGTTACATAACAGGTCTGTTTTGTTTGTGTCAATTGCAGAGCAACAAGAAGCATCAGCTAGGCTTGTATATTTTGTTATTTACTTTGCAAGTTTAACTTTTATGGTATAATGAATATTTTTCAACCTTATTAGAAAAATACCGAAAGTAAAGGACAGGTGTGACTTCGAAACATCTGAAAACTCATTATGTCCAGTTTGCTTGGTTAGAGCAAAGTGCAAGGTACTTGATTGCTTATAGAAAATTGTCCAGTGAAGGAAGTAAGAACTAGAGATGGGTATTCGATAATTAGTCAAAAGGAGATGGATTGAGTGATATCACATGGGATTCTTCATAAAAAGTGGCACAAAGTGGAGTTCGAAACCCAACTCTAAGTTGCCAACAACAATGGCTACGAGGAAGAAGAAAGCTAAAACGACTCTGTTCTTGGCATTCATCTGCCTGTTCGCTTTTGGTGCCTTTGTTCCTGTTTTTGCTCCTCTCCCTTCTCTCTCAAACCGTCCTTCCTCCAATCGCCTCCAAAAGGTGCTGTTTTTGAACTCATCTTTGTGATCAGTCGACATGTTGTCTTTAAAGGTGCTATCTTTTGTCGCACACTGACTAGTTCAAGAGAAGTGCAAGCATCACTTGACTCCTCCTAGAGTTTGCTGATTTATATAAATTTGATCTGTAGGGCAGTAGTTTAAGCGCTGAAAATAAGATTCAAAAGCTATAATTTTCTTGCTTTTCCTTCATTTAATGAATGCACAAGAGAAGGATTATAAAGCTTGCATCTTGATAGTCGAAGACTACAACTTTCTTAGGCAGACAGGTCTGATTTTTCTTCCCAAGCCAACGATGGGGCGAAGTAGGCTTGTATTTTGGTATAATTATCTTGCTTGTCCTTCATTTTAGTCAATGCACAAGCGAAGGTTATAAATCTTGTATCTATCTTGATATTTAAAGGTTACAGCTTTCTTAGGTAGGCTGGTTTTTCTTCACAAGTCAACGATGGGATCATGTGATTATTGGGAGTTAGTCTGTATTTCAGGGGAAAGATTGAAACGGAGAAGAAAATTTAGTGCAGATGTTACGATTTTAGAGGTTAAACTCTATGGCCCTGAAAACATAGCTAAAGGATTCTTGTAGGATGAAGATTTCGAGTTCTTCAGGTTTTCCTGGGAAAATGAATGCTCAGAACCTTCCCTTTACTTTGTTTTTGAAGTGTGTGAAAATTGTTTTAGGTCTCACTATTTGATGCTTGCTAGGCTCTCTTCTCGATCCTTTGAATTTATTGATTTGGTTTATGGTATCTATATAATTCTTTTACTTGAAATGGAAGGACCCTTTACTCGTGTTTATATTTATCCACTACATCAGGCTAATGCCCAAAGTTTCGAGATTGCTGATGACAAGTTCTGGAAAGATGGTCATCCTTTTCAGATAATTGGTGGTGATTTGCATTATTTTCGGATTCTTCCTGAGGTATCCCATCTTCGCATTGCCTTTGAAACTGGTGGTATTCATAGGATTGTTGAACTTTTAGTTAATAGGGCCTTAATGATTTGTGGTTCATAATTACTACTGTCTAGTTACTTAAAATCTCTAACAGCCCGTGAGAGCTACTCCGTGATCATTGAACTATTAATTTTATCACTTGCAAGATTTAATGAATAAAACAACTTCATGTTATCTTTTTTGTTCCATGCTCTGTAATTGGCTGACTAGTTGTAGTTATCCAGAACTTCATTAGTTCTCCTAGTTTTCAGATTGGAACTTGGATTTCTCCACTAATTTAATACTGTACTTGTGTAGAATTTTCTTGTCGTGAACAATTTATAATCTAGTAGCTTTTATGTTTTACCAACGTAGTACTGGGAAGATAGGCTGCTAAGAGCAAAGGCATTGGGCCTGAATAGCATTCAAACTTATGTGCCATGGAATCTGCATGAACCAGAACCTGGGAAGTTGGTTTTTGAGGGTATTGCTGATCTTGTCTCTTTTCTCAAACTATGCCATAAGCTAGATTTCCTTGTTATGCTTCGTGCTGGGCCATATATATGTGCAGGTCAGTTAAATTAACTTATTCAAGTGGTAGATATTCCTTACTAGTGACATGAACCAGATGCTCATTTTCTAGTGCCTTTATGTTCTCTCTTTTACAGAATGGGATTTGGGGGGTTTCCCTGGTTGGTTGTTGGCCACAGAACCTGCTGTCAAACTAAGGTCATCAGATCCTGCTTATCTTCAATTGGTATGCTTTGCAATTTCTTGTTGTGGACTTAATAAGAAGCTAATTAGTTCCATGTACTGGTGCACTACTTTTGTGATCCAAAGTAGTACCGTTTGATCACTTTTCTCTTTTTGAAGATCGCTCTAATGAGTATGTCATCGCTCATTTGTTTCTTTTTTTAATATCAAAATTCTACCTTCTAGAAATTTTCGCTTGATTTGATCACTTTTATACTCTTAATGTTCTCTGTTTTAGATTCCTGTGTTATCACCCATTTCACGATTCAATTTCTTTATTAAATATTATTAAGAAAGAAAATAAGAGAGATATGTGTTTTGTTATGTCTTGTTATACTGTTCTTGCAATACCACTTTCTGAGCAAATGTGCTGCATAGGATGTAAATTTGAGCCAATTTCTTAGATAGGTGAAGATATAAACTTATCAAGTTCATACATACTTTCCTTGGGTTATATAATCCCCTAGATTATGGGGTGGATATTTGAACAATATGTTAAGTCTATACCAAACAGTTTTTCCCCCTTTTTGCTCTCCAATGCTTCATTTTATTGATTTAATTATCTTTTATAGTTCTTCAACTTAATACTGTTTAATTTTGTAGGTGAAAAGTTGGTGGGAAATTCTACTTCCTAAGGTAGCTCCTCTACTTTATGGCAATGGGGGCCCTATCGTAATGGTTCAGGTATTCAATATCTCATTTTTGCACTAGTTACTAGTTTATAGTTTAGGCCTCACAGAAAGTATGATTGTAAGAACACAATGTGGATTATGGACCTTTTGATCACTTGATATTTTCTGTCGGATAGAAGATTTCTTTGTCAGAATCTTGAAACTTACATTTGATATTGTACAATCCGCACAGAGAGATAAAACAGCGAATGGACTTTGAGTTCTTACTGTTTCGTCTTTGGACCACATTAGTTCTAGATAAGATGAGATGAATCACCCGCTCATTCAAGCAATAGACGGATATTAGTAACTATTCCTAACTAAGTTTCTGTAATAACCTTTAGATCCCTTTAAAGTTACATTTGTCCTTATGTCAAAATTTTACTTGTCAATGTAATGTTGAGACTTCAGAGGTCTTGCATGTCTTTAGAAATTCAAAATCATGAATATTTAAGTAAGGAATAGTTATCTGAACAGATTGAGAATGAATTTGGATCATATGGAGACGACAAAGCTTATCTTCATTACCTGGTCAAGTTGGCCCGACAGCATCTTGGAGACGAGATAATTTTGTAAGAGGTTCTATATCTTTCATCCTGTGCTCATGTTTCATGCAGAAACAAACTTTTTTTTTTTTTGGACTTATAGAAGTCTATTCATTAAAATGAGACTAGAAGTAATACTGAAGAAACTTGGGGTCGATATTGATTTTCCAGTCACGTTTCTGAAATGGAAGGTCTATGCCAAGAAATTTTGTTTTTTTGTCTATGCATATTGTATCTAAGGCCATACATTCCTTCTTTTATTCTCTTGCAGTTCCATGTCATCATTTCACTCTTTAGTGTCTTCGTGCTAAATGCAAGATGAATTTATTGGACAGACTGGTCATTTTTGAGGCCCATTTGTGTAAATTTTGTTTCTTGATTAAAATTTTAACTCGTTCTAGGTATACTAATGATGGAGGTTCAAGAGAGAATCTTGAGAAAGGAACCATACGTGGAGATGCTGTCTTCTCAGGTTAAGCTCCTAATGTGATATAGCCATTGGTTCTCCAAGAAATATGTTAAGAGTTTACAATAACTTTGTATGGTTTCTGATCATTTATTCATCAGTCATTCTGGACTGCTTGCTTGTTGATCTCTTGATGGATGCAAACTGAGGCCAAAATCTTTTCCTTGAAAAGTTAAATTTCCAGGAGGTCTATCATAACCAGCTAGTTAAACTAAAGAGCTATACTGAACATTCAAGAACGATTTAGCTGTGGCTTTATGGGATTTTAAAGTAGTTTTCCTTCTTTTCCTCTCCCCGTTTTGTATCTGAAATGACTTCTGAAACAGTTAAGAGCTTAGCAAAATGTCTACATTTCCTTAGCTTGGTCAAGCATTACCAAAAAAAACTAAAGGCAACTTTGCTGCTCTGTGCTTTGACTGGAACTTTCTTGCCCAAAATATCTAGGAATTTGTCAAATTAGCGTAGGTGATATGATTACTTCTGTGCATTGGCAAACTATCAAACTATATTGCTTCTGATCTATTGTCATGTCCATTGCCTAGCTGTTGACTTCACCACTGGTGATGATCCTTGGCCCATATTTAAGTTACAAAAGAAATTCAATGCCCCTGGAAAGTCACCACCACTTTCTGCGTAAGCATCTCAATAAATATTAATATAATGCAGATAGCGGGTAGTGATTTGATGCTCACGCTACTGCTTCTTTCAGAGAGTTCTATACAGGTTGGTTGACACATTGGGGAGAGAAGATTGCAGAGACTGATGCTAATTTTACAGCATCTGCTCTGGAAAAGATTTTGTCCCGAAATGGTTCTGCTGTACTTTATGTATGTGTGAAGTTCCAAATCTAGCTCAAAACTTGGTAATTCTGGAGATTGTAATACCGCAATCTGTTTTTTCTTTCACACACAGATGGCACATGGTGGAACAAACTTTGGATTTTATAATGGAGCAAATACTGGTGCAGATTCTTCTGATTACAAACCCGATCTCACCTCCTATGATTATGTAAGGATAATTTGTTGCTTTTTTTCATCTGTTAAATTGTCTTGATTATCAAAATTTTGGCCCAACTGATAAGATGTATGTTTCCAGGATGCACCAATTAGAGAATCTGGTGATGTGGACAATGCAAAATACAGTGGTATAACTTTTTTTCCTGTTTATCTTTTTCCTTTCCTTATAATTATATTGCGTTAAGCAAAGCTGCATTATCTTTTCCTTTCTTTTCTTCTTTCTTTTCTTGTTTCAATGTCACTCAGATGAATTGTTGGCAATAATTATTGTAAGCTCTTTTTACGGTCCAGTGAGATATTTGATTCATATACTTTTGTATCCTACAGCACTGAGGAGAGTTATAGGACTTTATAGTACAAAATCTCTTCCAGCAGTTCCTTCTAACAATGAAAAGATAGGCTTTGGACCTATTTACGTACAGCAAACAGCAATTTTCTTTGATTTAATTGATACGATGAATCCCTCCAATGTGGTTGAATCTGAAAATCCAGTCTCAATGGAGAATCTAGGACAGGTGCCTATTTTTACTCTTAGATATAAAGGTCTATAGCTGTCAGTTGTAACACAAGATTGCTTAATAAGTTTTGGTTTTCCTATATGCAGATGTTTGGATTTCTTTTATATGTTTCTGAATATGCTGCAAAGGGAGATGGAAGTACTTTGTACATACCAGAGGTTTGATTTATAATATGTTTATTTATTTGATGGCTTTATTAGTAGTTTTCGTAACTTGAATTATTGTGCAATATGTTTTTTCTTTATGTTGTAGGATAAGAGCAACGCAATAGCAGTTTCTTGTGTTAAATGGAGTCTTAAATGCCAAGTTCAATCTCTAATTTTGTTACTTGACGCTTGAAACAATTATAGAAGGTATGATATTGTATCTTGCAGGTGCATGACAGAGCTCAAGTGTTTGTAAGGTGCACTTCTGAAGATAATGGTGGAAGGCCAAAATTTGTTGGTGTAATTGAAAGGTGGTCAAATAAGAAACTTGACCTTCCTAACACAAAATGTGCCTCCAACATCAGCCTGTTTCTTTTGGTATCTATCCATCCTTATAAATCTCTGGATTTACTGTTAATTCTTCTGAAACAGATTTGTTTGCCCGTAAATATTATAGCAGTAAACTCCATTGCACTGAAATCATTTTCTTATATGTGATGGGCTTGAAGATTCGAGGATTGCTTTGGTCGAGCTAAAATACCGTATTTATTTAAACTATATAGTCTTTTCTTTCTAAATTAAAATAACGTATTTGGAATCATTTATGAATGGCTTGCTTGAAGGCAAATATCCGAAGAGTGCAAGATTAAAGCTTTAAATTTTATGGGATACTGGTTCCAGCAAATGTTGATACTAATGGTGTTGTCTGTCAACTTTTTCCTTGCCGATATTCATCCTTGCCAATTATGCATTAGCATTTCAAGCTCAAAATCTTGTTATTCTTTGTTGTAGGTTGAAAATATGGGTCGTGTAAATTATGGACCATACATATTTGACAAGAAGGTAAACAGCTGTTCCTTTTCTTTTTCCTTTTGACCAGACAAGAATTGGTTCTGTATGGGATAAGTCCTGGGAACTTTGCTGGTTTCTGTTTGATATTATTATTCTCAATTTCTTATAGTTTCTTTAGATGGTTGTGCCATGTGGCTCGATAGATCGTGCTTCAGTTGGTCCTTTGGTGCATGGTCTTTGCAGGGAATTTTATCTTCTGTTTATTTTGATGGAAGAAGCTTGCATGGGTGGAAAATGTTTCCAGTTCCAATAAACAACCTTAATGGGGTACCAGTCGTTGCACATTCTGGACTTGTTAGACTATCAGCCCGGACAAACATGGGAGACAATTCTGGTAATTGCTGGAATCATGCATATCATATTGAATTTATGACTTTCCCTAGTTTGTATAAATGATTCAAATTGTTCTGCATAATTTGGCATAATCGTTCCTGTGGAGAAGCTATTGCAAAAGAACCAGCAATATATGAGGGGCATTTCTCTATTGAGGAAGAAGACCAGGTTAAAGATACATTCCTATCATTCAGTGGCTGGGGCAAAGGGATTGCATTTGTCAATGATTTTAACTTGGGAAGATACTGGCCGGTAAAAGTCATCTTTCATCTTTTTACTCGTTTCTTTTCGAGTTTATGAATCATTAGCTACTGATTTCCTTTATTGTAAATGCTTACTCTTTTTCTGTGGTTGTTTAACCTTGCATTGTGCAGTCAGTTGGACCACAGTGTAATCTTTATGTCCCTGCTCCGATCCTTCGGCACGGAGAAAATGTTCTGGTATAAACATGCAAGTAACACGATAAGTGAATTTCTATTTACTGTCGAAAGCTTTTTTGATTTCTTAATCTTGTTACTTGTTTGATCAGATGATACTCGAGTTGGAATCACCAGCACCTGAGTTAACAGTTCATTCAGTTGATCAGCCAGATTTCACTTGTAGTCCCAGCAAATCAAATGTGCATCAGCTTTAGTTACAGATTTAATGTGTAGAAACGTCTGCACTGCACCATTCTTGAAACAGGCACTATATACCAGTAGATGGTTGATCTCCACATCCACAGTGCAGCTTGAAACATGAACCCTCTATGGTTCTACAAAGAAGAGTGTATCACCTGTTTTACCTTGTACTAAGACATATTAAGGTGGAGAAATTGTAAGGATAAGATGGTGAAAGGAAAAGTTCAATTTCGGAGCACTTAGAGAATTTCATAAGTGGTTCTGTTGTTGAACTTCATTTGT
Organism: Erythroxylum incrassatum; assembly: GCA_026546855.1. Taxonomy (NCBI): domain Eukaryota; kingdom Viridiplantae; phylum Streptophyta; class Magnoliopsida; order Malpighiales; family Erythroxylaceae; genus Erythroxylum; species Erythroxylum incrassatum. The sequence goes on along the minus strand of JANVCL010000005.1, from coordinate 3,922,339 downwards.
AATGGGTTGATAATAATGGAACCATTTCAGATGATATCTACTATTGTTTAGCACATGCCCAATTACTGAAGGCACTGCGACTTTCATTTTCCAACTTCATTTTTCTGTCAAAATCCTTGTCTATATCGTACCTGTTGGCTTACAGAGATCACATGACATCCTGTTTAAAGGCTTAAATGGCAAATTCCTGACCGCGAATCCTGTGGGGTCTATGTCAACAAGATCAAATCTAGCGTTTTCAGGTATAGTTACAAACAATGCACTTCTGAAAATACTCTGAAGTGAACTCAAACTTTTATCGCTTAATAAGGTCCTAAAATGGTTATGTAATCTCTCAGTTTTATCAGGCAGGGGCTTGAATGTTGTATGCATATGCAACTCTTGAATTGATGAGTGATACAAGAC
>JANVCL010000005.1:3898531-3921834 GCA_026546855.1 Erythroxylum incrassatum | reverse complement strand
TATATTTTTAGATTAATCTTGTTATTTGATTTTGAGTTTAAATTATTTATTTATCAAATAAATTATTCAAAATATAAATTTTATAAATTATTATTATACATGTTAATTTTAGTCATATCACTACCATCTTTATTAATTTTAGAGGTGTGGTTAACAAATTATTGACTATTAATAATTAGATAGTGCGAAATTCTTCATTTAATATTTGTTTATTTATTAGTTAATTTTAAGTTTGATTCCTTAATTAATTTTTTTCAATTATTAGTGATAATGCTATGAGAAAACGAGTCTTGTCTTAATAATTGTGAAAACTCAATATGCTTGGGTCTGAAGTGTGATGCTTCAGGGCTTCCTGGTTATATTTTCGGGTAAATTCTCCTGAGTCTAAATATTTCAGTTATTAAATCATGTAATCCAAATTTCAGTTATTAGTCATATTATTTGTTAAACTTGAAATAAATATTCTAAATTATTCTATATCCTAACATAGATGTATCTTGGTATCTCCGATAACAAGAAAAACCCATTTCAAGAAACATAAAAAAGTCAAATTTTGGATCTATACCAAAGGATTACACATTCTAAAAACAAGGTTTTTTGTTTTAGTTCTACCGATTTACAAGATTTATTGTAGAAAAAAGATAATTTGATATATTCTTTATTAAAATAGTAACTAATTCAAATTTTTTTGAATATAAGTATTCAATTAATTCAAATTTTTGAATATAAGAATAAATAATTGACGCACTAAAACTCTAGCAGTAGCAGGTAGATTACAACACATCTCTTTCGTATCAAACTCTGTCAATATATTTTGGGCTGTTCATTTGGTCATTCTTAAAAAAAATTATCAAAATCATCGAGAGGCTATTCAATAACTTCGTCGTATACTATGTAAAATGGGCTAGAATGCAATGGAAATATATTTGTTTACCTAAAGACAAAGGAGGCTTTGGTGCCATTTCCTTGAAGTTGCTAAATATTGTGATTTGGCCAAAGATTATGGAGGTTGATGATGGATGGTTCAGTCTGAATTTGCTGGGGCTGGACGCCATTGTTTAGACCCATGAATCTGAATAATTTCGGCTAGAAAATACCTGCAAAATAAATAAAGGCACGCCGGGAGTTGGTTCCCGGTAGGTCCCTCCGACGCTTAAGTTAGTCTTTTTGTCAAGGTTTTGGTAGTTGTGTGTAGAGAAAAGTTGGGTTCTGAAATCGTACCTTTTTCATGGTGAGATAATGAGTTTATATAGTAAATACCTGTAGAGGTTAGGTCAACGTTGAGGAATGGGCCGATCGACCTATGTGTCTTTCTAGGTTTGGGCTTGGGCCTAGCACGACCGACCCAACCATAAGCCCCCTACTCCTCGAGCCTGACCAAGGAGAAGGGTCAAAAGAGTACATGAGGATTGTGCGACTCGCTTTTATGATGAATCGTGCTAGGCCCGATCAATCGAACTTCGACTCCTGGTGCACGATAGTTCGTGATGGGGCCAATCGATCGGATGTAGATGCTTAGTATATGATAGCTTGTGATAGGGCCGATCGATCGGGTGTAGACGTCAATTAAGGTCGAGCCAGACATCTTCGGCAATCAAGGCCTGTCCTTTACAAGAGAAGAACAGGAAGTGGTCGATCGGATTGAGATGCTCGATCGGTATAATTTCGATAGTCTTGCCCTGGGGTGTCGCAGAGGGGCATGGCGTGGCTCTTCATGTTGTTCAGAGGGTCGTTCCTCCTCAAGATGGAAAGTTTGTGGATTCGTTGAGCAACTAGGAGCTGATGGCCAGTCTTGTGCGTGGCTGCACGAGGAACCTAATGTTCGTCTCTGGGATGTATCGATCGGTTTAATGAAGTCACAGGGTCGGTGACCCGGGAGATTCATGATCTTCTTAGCCAAGTTAAGGCTTTAAGAATTGAACTTTCAGAGGCGAAGGAGGAGAACTACGTTTTGCAAGCTCAACCCTCTTCATTAGAGGAGGAGAAGAGCCGAGTGGTTGCGCCGAGGGACTATCCTTTCAGATAGCAGGTAGCAAGCGAGTGCGTTCGATATACGTCGATCGGTCATAAGGTTTGAGAGAATCATGGATAGTGTCTTGGCAACATAGCCGATCAATGTTGAAGCAGAGCGATCCAAGATTTTGGCTCTTGACATCGCCTGGTTTCAAGGATTCTCGTTTGGAAACCTGGCCGACCTGTGTCGATGTCGAGGCCGAGCGATGCCAAGACCGAACGATGTCGAAACTGAGTGATGTCAAAATCGAACAATGTCGAAACCGAGCGATGTTGAAACCGAATAATGTCAAAACCGAACAATGTCGAAACCGAACAATGTCAAAATCGAACAATGTCGAAACCGACCGATGTTGAAACCGAACAATGTCAAAACCGGGCAATGTCAAAACCGAACAATGTCTAAACCGAGCAATGTCAAAACCGAACAATGTCAAAACCGAGCAATGTCGAAGTCAAATAATGTCGAAACCGAGCAATGTCGAAACTGAACAATGTCGAAACCGAGCAATGTCAAAACTGAACAATGTCGAAATCGAGTGATGTCAAAATCGAACAATGTCGAAACTGGGCGATGTCGAAACCGAACAATGTTGAAACCGGGCGATGTTGAAACCGAACAATGTCGAAACCGAGCGATGTCAAAGTTGAACAATGTCAAAACTGAGCGATGTCAAAACCGAACAATGTCAAAACTGAGCGATGTCGAAACCAAACAATGTCAAAACCGAGCAATGTCGAAACCGAACAATGTCAAAACTAGGCGATGTCGAAACCGAACAATGTCGAAACCGAGCGATGTCGAAGTCGAACAATGTCGAAACCAATCGAAGTGTTGAGGCAGTCAGTTTGTCTCTTTGTTCTAACGTATTTTGGTGAGACTCTTTTTTCCGAAAAATTTGAAAACCCTTTATTAATGATGGTGAGGGCGTGGGTCTTTAAAAAACCTAATTGGCAAGGCCAGGAAAAAGGTACCCACAAGTTGCGTTGTACAAGAGCATAAGCGATAATAAAGTATAAAGCAAAGAAATAATTGAAGCAGAACTTATCTAATGGTGAATATGGTCCTTCCCATGTCTGACCCAGTTTTCAATATAACCACCGATCTTTACGTCGCTCGACATTGGTCCTGTCGGTCGGTCGACTTCCTCCAGCTGGACTGATCCTTCTGTCGCTTGTGTGAGTCATCTATTCTGCCGCTCGGCCAGCGATCGTCTGCTCTTTATTTTGTGTTTTTCAGCACTTCCTCGAGATGGATATACTTGTCCGCCCGATTTCTTATCTCTTGAACAAACTTGGGCTGATCGAGGACCAATGACTTCTTGAACTTTTCATCCCTCGTATTACTCATAAGGGCAGCCAACAAGGACGAGCATGTGAGATCGGGGACTTCAATAGCTTCATTGTTAAATCGAGTGATAAACTCCCGTAGGCTTTCGTTCCTTCCTTGGGTCAATTGCATTACTTCCAAGGCAGTTTTCTGTGGCCGTTTACTAGTAGCAAACTAGTTGAGGAATAGCAGCTTGAAATCCTCAAAACAAGTAATACAGCGTGGGGGTAGACTGTTGAACCACCGTTGGGCTCCTTCTTGAAAGGCTGTACAGAAAGCCTTACACTGAATCGCATCGGGAACGCAATACAGGTTCATCATTGATTGGAAATGCTGAAGGTGATCGAGGGGGTCGATCTTTCCTGTGTACTTCTCTGGCGTTGGTATCTTAGTACTGGCCACTGGAAGGCTATCCAAGATCTCCGGAATGAAAGGAGAACGGTATTGTGCGGATGACTGATCCGGGCGGGAATTCATGGCTGTGTTGATTCGATTGTCGACGATTTTTTCTAGGGCTTCAGCAGAGTGTCGATCGGCCATCATACCAATCTTCCAGCGGGAGTTTGCTGCAGTTTTGGTTGAGGCTGTAAGATTTGGCGGATCAATAGATCAGCCGCTTTTTCTATTTGTCGTTGGGTAAGGGAGACTTGTTGTGGTGCAAGGGGCGGAGTGGTTCCGGCGTTGTCCTCCAGGGCTGTGCTCTGTGCTTCTTGACCTCAGTTTTGAGGTTGTGGTTGATCACCTGGGTGTGAAGCTTGTGTGTGGTTATGCGGCGGTAGCTCATCTGCACTAGGGTTTTGAGTGACAAGTTGAGGCAACGTTAACGGAAGAGCAGCGGGTAATCGCAAGCCTATTCGTTGCAATGCAAGTGTCACAATGACGGCTACATCAGGATTAGCTACTGTCACCTGATTTATCTGAGTGGTTCTAGACGTGGTGCCCTGACGCCGGACCCCACGGTGGGCGCCAACTGATTCAGTCGGATTTTGCGGGGGCTGAACATCATTGCTTTGATCCATAATTTTGCACGGCTTATGCTGATGAGTACCTGCAAAACAAATAAAGGCACGCCGGGGGTTGGTTCCCGGAAGGCCCCTCCGACGCTCAAGTTTATCTTTTTGTCAGGGTTTTGGTAGTTGTGTGTAGAGAAAAGTTGGGTTCTGAAGTCGTACCTCTTTCATGGTTAGATAATGAGTTTATATAGTAAATACCTGTAGGGATTAGGTCAACGTTGAGGAATGGGCCGATCGACCCATGTGCCTTTCTAGGTCTGGGCTTGGGCCTAGCACGGCCGACCCAACCAAAGTATATATACTATGAGAGTGTCACAGGTGTGACACCTATATATGTTTATAAAATTCCTTATTAAATATAATTAAAATATAATTAATTAATTAATTAAAATATATAATTGATTGATTGATTAATTAAAAAATATTGCCAACATATTTATAATGACTAATTTTTAATTAATTTTTAATTAAATATACTAAAAATATTTTTCCATTTTTAATTAAATATAATTAAATTATAATTTATTAATTAATTAAAATATATTTAGTGAAAATATTTTTGTCATTTTTAATTAAATATAGTTTATATATAATTAATTGACTAATTAAAATATAACTAATAGATTGATTAATTAAAATATATTAATTAATTAATTAATTAAAATAAAATAAAATCTTATTATTCATTATTAGTTATTGTTAAGTTAATTAAGTCTAGGAGCTATATTTTTATTTCTTAATTAAATATAAAAATTGTTTTCATTTTTAATTAAATATAATTAATTAAAATATAATTAACACATATACTTTTTCATTATTATTTAAATTAAATTTATATATAATTAATCGAATAATTGATTATAGATTAATTAATTAAAATAGAATTAATTGATTAATTAATTAAAATTAAATTAAATGTTATTATTCATTATTAGTTATTGTTAAGTTAATTAAGTGTAGGACAAAGGTATTTTTATTCCTTAATTAAATACACTTAAAATATAGTTAATTAATTAATTATATTATAATTGATTGATTGATTTATTAAAATATAATTAATTGATTAATTAAGTTTTAATTATTAACAATTAATTATTGCTTATATTATTATTATTGCCTATGACAAATTTAATTTTTTAAATTTTTAATTAAATATACTTAAAATATATTTCATTAATTAAAATATAACTAATTAATTAATTAAAATATAATTAGTTAAAGAAAGGAAGGAATGATTTGCTTAATAATAATTAATAATTAATAATATTTTATATATTATTAAGCTAATTAAGTGTTATATATTAAGGGATCACAAGCGTTTATTTTATTTTAATCAATTATTTAATTAATCATATTTTATGTCTTAATTATATTTTAATCCATTTATTATATTTTATTTAATCAAATAATTAATTATGTTTAATTAAAAACTTAAAAAACATATATGTGTCATAGTTGTGACACTTAAGTCAAGCCTGTGACCTTATATTTTAATTATTTAATTTATTAATTAAATTTTAATTAATCAACTAATTAATTACATTTTATTAAAAATGATAAAATATATATGTGTCACAAGCCACGCCTGTGACCTTATATTTTAATTATTTAATTTGTTAATCATAATTTTTTAATCAATTAATTAATTATATTTAATTAAATATATATATATATATATATATGTGTCATCGGCGTGACAGTATGACCTTACTTGTTCAAGGAAGGTAGTTGCCATTTCTAAAAGAAAAAAAAGTGCATTAATAAGAGCTCCTAACCTAAACTTTTGAGGTTATTAATAGATATATTCAATGCCTATCTAAAAACTATATTAAAATCTTCTACTTCCTTATTAACTAAGTATATTGTTACATCTGGGAAACCTATATATTTGTATAAAAAATTTATTAAATATAATGAAGATATAATTAACCAATTAATTAATTTTAATAGTATTAATTAGTTGATTAATTAAAACATAAGTAATTTATTAACTAATTATAATATATTTAGCACTTATAAAAAACAAATAACTAATTAATTAACTAAATGGTCGCTTAATCAATTAAAATATAATTCATTAATTAATTACTATTTAATTAATTTCAATATAATTAAATGATTAAAAAATTGTTAAATATAATCAAATCTTCGACTTCGGTGACTGAAAGAAGTCTGGTTTTTTTTTTTGAAAAGGGAGATTAGTATAAATATAGAAAAAATTTACAAGGTCATCAAAAGGGAAAACCCGTTATATACAACACAGAAAAAGAGCCAGCAGAAAAAAAATCAGCTACCACATCAAAAAGAGCCTAAGAACCCCCATCTAGCAACTATAGTCGTAAGGCATGACAAACATTAGAGCTACAAGGAACTTTCTTAGTCAAAACTAATGCCCGAACGTCAGAGATAATTAAGCAAATCAAACTCTCCTTCGTAGTAGAGGTATTCTGGAATCGTCGAGAGTTGCGCTCTCGCCAAAGAGAATATAAACAGACCCCTAAAATAATAAGGTGGACAGATTTGTTGGAACCTGCAGTAGAAGACAAATATCTAGTGAGAGTCATAAGTTTAGACCCAGGATCCGTCCAACAGCATAGGCCACAAACAGCTCTCCAAATAGAATAGGTAAAGGGGCACTCAAAAAAAAAGATGAGAACAAGATTCCAATTGAAGGGAACACATCGGGCAAGAAGGGTCCATTTGCACATAAGGAATACGATCAGCAGTCGAAAGTTTATTCTGAATAGCTAACCAGAAAATAAAAGAGATGCGGGGCGTTAGAAGAGGGTTCCAAACCGTAGGTGCCCAAGGAACAGGGGGTCGGCGCTAACTCAAATTGTTGCAAATGAAGCAATTAGTCAACTTATGCAGTGGAGTCCCCTTCCAAAAGAAAGTGTCAGATTCTTGAGGAGTTGGGGAATAGCTAGGTTGGAGATGGCGCAGAATTCGTGGGAATTTCCACGAGCTCCCATCAATAAATGAAATCATACATGTTTTGAGAGGAAACAGTGGGGAAGGTCAGGAAGGAGTTACCTGTGAGATTAAAGGACCTCGACTACCCCAATTATCATTCCAAAGAGAAACTCGACGTCCGTCCTTGATAACACAAGAAGTCTCATGACGAATATCGTCTCGTAGTTTCAAAAGTTGGTTAAGAAAAAAAGAAAAACTGGCTTTCGGTTGAAGCGCCCAAATAGAATGGCCTTTCAGGAAATAAGTATGCAGCCATTGGATCCATAAGGTTTTCTTATCCTCTAGGATCCACCAAAGGCGCTTGAGAATCAAGGAGCGATTAGCAAGTTTAATGGGCATAAGATTCAAACCACCTTCTGCCTTCGGAGAGCAAATATCAGACCATTTCACTTTGGAAGCGTCGCGGGTGCCATTAGAATGACTCCATAAGAAGGTTCGAAGTAGACTTTCAATTTCTTTGATGATGCCTTACGATAAAAAAATATGGGAACTCCAGTAGACATGTAAGGAATTAAGGACGGATTTAATAAGTTGTAGCTTACCAGCATAAGACAGAGATTTGTTAACCCATGATTTAATCCTCCGCTGAATCTTCTCGAGGACGACAATCAACATAGGAGAACCTTTTAGTGGACACAGGGAGCCCAAGATAAAGAAGAGGGGGTCCTTCAACATCATACCCGTGATAGCAGAAATCGAGGGGGCCATGGACGCCACACCCTTTGACAAAATACAATGACTTTTAAGCAAATTGAGCTGCAGTCCATAATGATGTTCGAAGAGGCTAAGGGTGTACAGAAAAGTCCAAATATACTAGGTCATCTGCAAAACATAAGTTGGTAATACCGAGATTCTTACACTTGGAATGATACCTGAATCGTGGTTTAGATTGCATTTCATGCCAGATAAAAGAATTAAGGGCTTCCATGACGAGAAGAAAAATATGTGGGGAAAGAGGATCCCCCTGGCGAATGGCCTTAGTAGCTCTAAAAGATCGAGTAGGGGCACCATTAATCAAAACTGAAAAAGATGCCAAAGTGATACATTCTATGATCCACCGGGTAAATTGAGTCGGAAAGCCAAAGGCCTCCAACATGGCATGCAAGAAGCCTCAATCAATACTATCAAAGGCCTTATGAAAATCAATCTTCAAGGTACAATTAGGAGGGCTCGAAGAAGTAGAATAACCTTTCAGAAGCTCTTAAACAATAAGAAAATTGTCCCCAATATAACGATCTGACAAGAATGCACTTTGGTTAGCACTGATTAATGGAGTCAGAGCTTCCTTCAATCTGGTAGCAAGGATCTTAGAGATAATTTTGTAAAGAAAATTAGCACACGAGATTGGACGATAGTTGGCAAAGGTGGTTGGAGTTGGTCCTTTCGGAATCAAGCATAAGAAAGTACGATTAATCTCCTTCAGCAAAATTCCATTACGAAAGAACTCATAGATGCTTCCTTAACAAAACTACCAATAGTAGGCCACACATTTTGGTAAAAATAACCGTTAAACCCATCAGGCCCAGGAGCTTTCTTGCCATTCATCTTAAAAACACAAGCCTCAATTTCGCTATTTTCCACTGGTCTGGTTAAGAGAGGAAAAACAAAGGGTAAAACTTGCTTAAGATTGAGACACTGTAAATCCATAGAAGAGATGGAAATATGATTGGCAGTACCAAGGAGGTTATGAAAAAAAATTCCAAAGCTGCATCCCTAATAGCCATCGGATCATGGATAACATTACCATTATGAGAAAGGGAATGAATCTTGTTCTAGTTCCTTCGAGAAAGAATTGAGTGGAAGAAAAACTGAGTACACCTGTCGCCATCTTGAAGCCAATTGATTCTAGCTCGTTGTTGTAAAAGAGAGGAGTGATTGCTAACAGCCTGCAGATAGTTAACTAGGGCGAGCTTTTCTTGATCAAGAGGGAGCTGGCTCATTAGGGTATCCGATAAGAGCGTCTGCACTCGAGTAAGTTTTGATCTGGTCTAACTGATTGCATCAAGGGTGGAGCCTTGAGAGGCCTTAAGGAGTTTAAATGTCTGCTTAATAACTTTCAACTTCTGTACACAGACAAACTGCTTGGTTCCCCAACATTCATGTGTAGCACCACGCATGCAAACATCCCTAAAACCAGGATATGAAACTAGATAATTATTGAATCGAAACGGGTATTGAACAGCCACAGTTGGAAGCAAAGTGGAAATCGGTATGGGAGTGTGGTCTGAAACCAGAGGGTCCAAAAATAGAGCCGAGCTGTTAGGGAAAGACTGGAGCCAATGGTTATTGACGAGCGCTCGATCAAGCTTCTTACAAATAAACCAACGATCCTTTTGCTTATTAGACCATGTAAAGAAATGACCAGCAGAACTAAGATCAGATAAACCCACCTGCTCCAAGTAATCCAACAAGTCAGAGGAGAAAGTACGAAGACTAATATTACATTGAGCCTCCGAAGAATAGAGGGTAGTGTTGAAATCCTCGCAAAGGAGCCAAAGTTTAGAAACAGAACTACTAACATGGCGGATGGTAGACCATAAATCCCGGAGCTGAAATTCAAAATTGCTGGCATACACAAAAGAAACAAAGAATTCAAGGTGGCCTTACCAAATCAGCACTCGAAGGTGCATAATCTGATCTGTAGCTTCAACTATGTCAACCTTAACTTCGGTAGGATTGAAACAAACTATAATCCTTCCAAAGGCATGATGATGGTGATTAGAAATCCAGCTCCATTGAGAGCCCTAAATGTGGAGTTTATTAAGATTAGCCAATCTGATTTTAGTTTCAAGTAAACCAAGCAACACAGGTCGTTCTCAGAGCACCACGTCTTTAAGAGCTTGTAACTTTGAAGGGAGATTAAGACCACGAACATTCCGAGCCAAAATCGACATAATAAGAAGCAGAGGGGTTGAGGCTTTTACTCTTGCCTCTTTTGGATTTTCTAGTAGAAACAGTGCCACTACTCTCGGCGGTAGAAGTGCAAGGGGAAGAGGGTCCCGGGACAGCCCGAACTAGAGGGACGGGAGAGGGCTCAATGGACACAACTACACCAGAAAAATTCATAGGAGATGTGCTTACAACAACCACCTCCTCGAGGATATTAGGTGGAGAAGAGCACGGAACCAAAACAGAATCAGTATTCTCGGGCAGCTCAGAAACAGCATGCACAGTCAACCCAGAAGGATCAAACACAGACAGTGGAGGAAGAGCAGGCACTACAGCAAGAGAGGTAGCCTCAGATTGTCGAGCCTCAGCTGACACCGATGTCGGACCAGAATCAAGACCCCCTGTGGCATTAGTGATGGGAACGAAGGGTGTCAAGTGGCCATTCTCCCTAGGAGGAGCAACAATAGGGGTATCTGCAGAGTGACGAGCCCCAGAAGCCACCAAAATCGGAGCAAACTCGAGCTCCACATTAGCAATGACAGTGGAATCGAAGGTGCCAGTAGAACACAAATGGCCATCCCCTCTAGGAGAAGACTCGGCAAGACTCATCAATTTAGAGTAGCAACCAGTAGTAAAGAGCCTCCCCGTGGGTTTCCAAATCGACGAAGAAGGCTTGAAAGGGGGCCTCCAATGGTAAGAGACAGCTATACTGTCCTCCCATAAGGTGTTTCTTTCTCCAAGTCGCATGATAGGGATTTCAGAAGGGAGATCCTTGGAGAGGGGAAAACTTACACATACTCGAGCATATCCAATACGTTTCTTATGTGTTGTGTTCTCGTCCATGCAGAGTGGCTTGCCGATGAGCTTGCGAGGTGACTGAGTCCCTGCGTCGTCCAATACTCCAGGGGAACTTGATGGAAATTAACCCAGATCGACAAACTCCATACCTTTATAGTGTCCAATGTAAGACCCAGCTGCCATAGTTGGAGAAAAAGAGGCTGACTTCCAAAATGCCAAGGCCCCTCCTCGAGGATTTTGTGAGCAGCTGACGTGGAGGAGAAGGAAAATAGAAGGAGATTATATTCCTAAAGGAGGACATCCAAGAGGCCCCTGTTCTTCCAAGATTTAAGCGCCCAACGCTGAATGAGAGGGAAGGCTAGACGTTTACCAAGGAAAAAACTAACAAGAGTGGAGTTCCAGGAGTCAGCGCCCGCTTAAAGAGTAGCCAGGTCAGGGGAAACAATGAGCTTCCCATCGACTTCACTCGGGGGGTGTAGCTTAAAGTAGTCGGAATGGAATCATCGACTACCTGCTTCCAAGATTTGTGAGCAGGGACAGCAGCGGAAATGGGTTTAGGCGAGGGGTAGGAAGGTGTAGAAGAAAGGGGGGAAATCAGCAAGAGGGGGAGGAGCTGGGTCAGTCATGGTCGGAGGCGGGAAAGGATTTCAAAGGCCAGAAAAGAAGTCTGGTAGTTGCACGATCGTGACAGAGAGTTGATCATCAGTGTTTGCACAATTGTGCACACGCATGATCGTGACAAAGAAGAGGCCATCTGGTGGTTGCAAGATCGCCATTAACTTCCTTATTAACTATTAAGTATATATACTACAAGAGTATCACGGGTGTAATACTTAAGTCACACCGGTGACACATATTTTTATTAATTTTTATTAAATATAATTAAGATATTATTAATTAGTTTAATAATTAAAACAAAATTAACTAATTATAATATATTTAACATATATAAAAAATAATTAATTAACTAAATGATTACATAACCAATTAAAATATAATCAATTAATTAATTTCAATTTCATTAATTTCAATATAATTAATTAATTAAAAATTTTATTAAATATAATTAAAATCTTCTACTTCGATAATAGAAAGGTACAGTCTGGTAATTGCAAGATCGTGACAGGGAGTTGATCATCTATATTTGCCCGATCGTGACAAAGAGGAGGCCATCCAATGGTTGCACAATCATGCTTTGACTTCCGTATTAATTATTAAGTATATATCCTATGAGAGTGTCACGAGCATGACACCTAAGTCGCACCTGTGATACCTATATATTTTTATAAATTTTTATTAAATATAATTAAGATATAAATAAATAATTAAAATATTATTAGTTAGTTTATTAATTGAACCATAAAGAATTGATTAATTAATTATGATATATTTAACATATATAAAAGTATAATTAATTAATTAAAATATGATTAATTAATTGACTAAATGATTGCTTAATCAATTAAAATATAATTAATTAATTAATTAATTGCAATCTAATTAATTTAAATATAATTAATTGATTAAATTTTTTATTAAATATAATTAAAATCTTTGACTTCCTTATTAAATATATATACTATGAGATGCCACAATATATACTTTTATAAATTTTTAATTAAATATAGTTAAGATATAATCAATTAGTTGATTAATTAAAACATAATTAGTTGATTACTTAATTATTATTAGCAATTAAGTATATATACTATGAGTGTCACACCTGTGACACCTATATATGTTTATAAAGTTTTCTATTAAATATAATTAAGATATAATTAAACAATTAATTAATTAAAATATTATTAATTAGTTGATTAACTAAAACATAATTGATTGATTAATTAATTATAATATATTAAACAAAAATCAATATTAATGAATTAATTCACTAAACGATTGCTTAATTAATTAAAATATAATTCATTAAATAATGACAATTTAATTAATTTCAAAATAATTGATTGATTAAATTTTTATTAAATATAATTAAAATCTTCGACTGCGATGAAAGGAAGGTACAGTCTAGTAGTTGCGCACACGCATGATCGTGACAGAGAGAAGGCAATCCCCAGATCATATGTATTTGCACGATCTTGCACACGCATGATCATGACAAAGCGGAGGCCATCCAGTGGTTGCATAATTATGCTTTGACTTCCTTATTAATTATTAAGTATATATACTATGACAGTGTCACGAGTGTGACATTTAAGTTGCACCTATGACACCTATATATTTTTATACATTTTTATTAAATATAATTAAGATATAATTAATTCATTAAAATATTATTAAATAGATTATTAATTGAACCATAAATAATTGATTAATTAATTATGATATATTTAACACATATAAAACTATAATTAATTAATTAAAATATGATTAATTAATTAACTAAACGATTGCTTAATCAATTAAAATATAATTAATTAATTAATTGCAATCTAATTAATTTAAATACAATTAATTGATTAAATTTTTTATTAAATATAATTAAAATTTTTGACTTCCTTATTAAGTATATATACTATGAGATGCCACAGTATATACTTTTATAAAAAAATTAAATATAATTAAGATATAATCAATTAAAATACAATTAATTAGTTTATTAATTAAAACATAATTAGTTGATTAATTAATTATTATTATTTATTAAGTATATATACTATGAGTGTCACATCTGTGACACCTATATATGTTTATAAAAATTTTTGTTAAATATAATTAAGATCTAATTAAACAATTAATTAATTAAAATATTATTAATTAGTTGATTAACTAAAACATAATTAATTGATTAATTAATTATAATATATTAAACAAAAATAATTAATCAGTAATTAATTAACTAAACGATTGCTTAATTAATTAAAATATAATTAATTAAATAATTATAATTTAATTAATTTCAATATAATTGATTGATTAAAATTTTTATTAAATATAATTAAAATCGTCGACTGCGGTGAAAGAAAGGTACAGTCTAGTAGTTGCTCACATGCACGATCGTGGCAGAGTGAAGGCCATCCTCAGATCATATGTATTTGCACGATCTTGCACACGCACGATCGTGACAAAGCGGAGGCCATCCGGTGGTTGCATAATTATGCTTTGACTTCCTTACTAATTATTAAGTATATATACTATGAGAGTGCCACGAGTTTGACACTTAAGTCGCTCCTATGACACCTATATATTTTTATATATTTTTTATTAAATATAATTAAGATATAAATAATTAATTAAAATATTATTAAATAGTTTATTAATTGAACCATAAATAATTACACTTTAATTAATTTCAATATAATTAATTTATTAAAATTTTATTAAATATAATTAAAATCTTCGACTGCGGTGAAAGAAAGGTACAGTCTGGTAGCACGATCGTGACAAAGCGGAGGCCATCCGATGTTTACATAATCATGCTTTGACTTCCTTATTAATTATTAAGTATATATACTATGAGAGTGTCACGAGTATGACACTTAAGTCACACCTATATATTTTGATGCATTTTTATTAAATATAATTAAGATATAATTAATTAATTAAAATACTATTATATAGTTTATTAATTGAAACATAATCAATTGATTAATTAATTATGATATATTTAACACATATAAAATTATAATTAATTAATTAAATTAATTAATTAACTGAACGGTTGCTTAATCAATTAAAATATAATTAATTAATTAATTAATTAATTAATTGCAATCTAATTAATTTAAATATAATTAATTGACTAAATTTTTATTAAATATAATTAAAATTTTTGACTTCCTTATTAATTAAGTACATATACTATGAGATGTCACACCTGTGTGACACGTATATACTTTTATAAATTTTTATTAAATATAATCAAGATATAATCAATTAAAATATCATTAGTTATTAAGTATAATTAGTGTGAGAGTGTCACAGATGTGACACTTAATTAATAAGGAAGTAGAAGATTTTAATATAGTTTTTAGATAGGCATTGAATATATCTATTAATAGCCTCAAAAGTTGAGGTTAGGAGCTCTTAATGCATTTTATTTTTCTTTTAGAAAAGCCAACCAGCTTCCTTGAATATATTTTTATTGGCGAGACTTAAGTGTCAGAAAGGTCATCGGCAACACTTAAGTGTTATGCTTGTCTCACATATATATTTTATCATTTTTAAAAAATATAATTAATTAATTGATTAATTAAAATATATTAAATAAATTAAATAATTAAAGTATAAGGTCACAAGCATGACTTAAGTGTCACGCCTATGACACATATATGTTTTTTTAATTTCTAATTAAAAATAATTAATTAATTGATTAAACAAAATATAATTAATTGATAAAATAATTAAAATATAATTAATAAATATATATAATATGATTAGTTAAATAATCGATTTAAATAAAATTAACACCTACGATCCCTTAATATATAACACTTAATTAACTTAATAATATAAAAATATTATTAATTATTAATTAGTTATATTTTAATTAATTAAATATATTTTAAGTATATTTAATTAAAATTTGACAAAATTAAATTTGTCACAGGCATTAATAATAACATAAGCAATAATTTATTGTTAATAATCAATTAATTATATTATAATAAATCAATTAATTAAAATTTAATTAATTAATTAACGATATTTTAAGTGTATTTAATTAAGAAATTAAAAAATATAACTCTTTCCTACACTTAATTAGCTTATAAATAACTAATAATGAATAATAACATTTAATTTATTTTTAAATAATTAATCAATTAATTATATTTTAATTAATGGATCTATTAATTATATTTTAATTAGTCAATTAATTATATATATTTTTATTTAAATAAAAATGTAAAACAATATGTGCTAATTATATTTTGATTAATTATAATTTAATTATATTTAATTAAAATTGATAGAAAAATATTTTTTGTATATTTAATTAAGAAATAAAAAATATAGCCCCTAGACTTAATCAACTTAACAATAACTAATAATGAATAATAAAATTTTTTATTTTAATTAATTATATTTTAATTAGTGAATCTATTAATTATATTTTAATTAGTCAATTAATTATATAAAAATTATATTTAATTAAAGATGACAAAAATATATGCACTAATTATATTTTAATTAATTAATTAATTATCATTTAATTATGTTTAGTTACAAATGACAATAAAGTATTTGTAGTATATTTATTTAAAAATTAATTAAAATTTTAATCATTATAAATATGTTGACAATATTTTTAATTAATTAATTAATTAATTAATCAATCAATTATGTATTTTAATTAATTAATTATATTTTAGCTATTTTATTAATTATATTTAATAAAAAAATTTATAAACCTATAGCAGAAAGTTCTTATGCTATTGATCAAAATAGGCGCAGTCGTCCAAACGAAGAAATTGTTCCTACCGCCACTGAACCCTCGTCAATGCCGCATCAATTTTCACTGCCACCAACTGAAGAACCAAATGAAGTTGCAACTTTAAAGAGAAAAATGGCATGGAGTCAAGGATTTTTACTAATTGCCATTGGGGTCATTTTAGGAATTATTATTAAGGACTTTTTAATAAAATTTAAGGCTTGAATGTAATTAAATCCATAAATGCTTAGATGTTTAATTAAATTATAATGTATTAGACTTTCTTGGTTGTCAGAGTTATTTGAACCTATTATGTAATTAATTCTATGAATACTTAGATGTTTTATTAAATTATTTTGTCCTAAATAATGTTAATAATAATAATAATAATAATAATAATAATAATAACAACAACAACAACAACAACAATAATAATAATAATAAAAAGAGGAGGAAGAAGAAGAAGATAATTAATTATGTATAATATTAGTAAATTATAATAATAATAATAATAAGTAAAAAAATTATACTAATAATTAATAATAATAGGAATTACAATAATTAATTAATTAATTATTACTATTATTGTTATTACAAAATTTATAATAATAATTAATAATAAAATAACAATAAATAATAATAATAATAATAAAATAAGATAATTAATTTCATATAATAAAATTCATAATAATAATAAATAATAATAATAATAGGTACAAAATTTATAATAATAATAATGAGATAATTAATTTTATTAGAGTTACAAGTTAATAATAACATAATTAACTTGTAAGATAGTTAATTTTAAAGTTTTGTATTTCAATAAATATGCCTAATTTCTAATTGTATTTCATCATAATTAACAAATTACAAATACACTTCAAATAAATATTGATACAATTATAAAATAATCAATGAATTATATCTTTCCAATAAATTATACTACAGGGGTATTTTCATCATTAATACTTTTTTTGTTCTGTCCACTGCAACCAAACACATTTTTATCCTCAGGACGGAGACAATTATCTCTATTCTTTTTACCGCAACCAAACATCTCACTGTCTCCAATTCTTGTTCTGTTTCGTCTCTAGATTTCCATCTCGTCCTGTCTCTGCATGTTGAAGATGCTAACTAAACGCAACGTAAGTGTTACACCCGTGATCCTCTCATAGTATATATACTTAATAATTAATAAGAAAGTCAAAGGACGACCGTGCAACCACCAGATGACCTCCTCCTTGTCACGATCATGCGTGTGCAAGATCATGCAAATACAAATGATCAACTCTCTGTCACGATCATGCACAAGCACGATTGTGCAACTACCAGACTCCTTTTTGTCACCAAAGTCGAAGATTTTAATTCTATTTAATAATTTTTAATCAATTAATTAAATTGAAATTAATTAATTAATTATATTTTAATTGATTAAGCAATCGTTTATTTAATTAATTATTTGTTTTTATATGTGTTAAATACATTACAATTAATTATGTTTTAATTAATCAACTGATTAATACTATTTAAATTAATTTATTAATTAATTATATTTAATGACAAAATTTATAACAATATATTGGTGTCACACCTGTGACACATATTATTTTGTAAACTTTTATTAAATATAATTAAGATATTATTAATTAGTTTACTAATTAAAACATAATTAATTAATTAATTATAATATATTTAACACATATAAAATTAACTAAAAGATTGCTTAATCAATTTAAATATAATTAATTAATTACAATTTAATTAATTGATTAATTTTTTTAAAATATAATTAAAATCTTCGACTTCGGTGACAGAAAGGTACAGTCTAGTAGTTGCATGATCGTGACAGGGAGCTAATCATCTGTATTTGCCCGATCGTGACAAAGAGGAGGTCATCCAGTGGTTGCACAATTATGCCTTGACTTCCTTAATAAGTATTAAGTATACATACTATGAGAGTGTCACGAGTGTGACACTTAAGTCATACCTGTGGTACCTATATATTTTTAATTATTTTTTATTAAATATAATTAAGATATAATTAATTAATTAAAATATTATTAATTAGTTTAATAATTGAACCATAAATAATTGATTAATTAATTATGATATATTTAACACATATAAAATTATAATTAATTAATTAAAATATGATTAATTAATTAACTAAGCGATTGCTTAATCAATTAAAATATAATTAATTATTAATTGCAATCTAATTAATTTAAATATAATTAATTGATTACTTTTTTGTTAAATATAATTAAAATCTTTGACTCCCGTTTGGTTGAGCTTTTATCAGTAGAGCTTTTGTTAGTAGAGCTTTTCTGATAAGAGCTTTTTTTAAAAGCCAGTTGGTTGTTTGGCTGTCAATTAAAAAAATAGCTTTTTAAAAAGAGCTTTATACAGTAGACTGTTTGGCAACATAAAAAATAACAAGCACTTTTATTAATTTTAACTATATTTTATTTTATAATAAAATTATTTATGCTAACTTAACATATATTAAGGTGGAGAAATTGTGAGGATGAGATGGTGAAAGGGAAAGTATAATTTCGAAGCACTTAGAGAACTTCACAAGTGGTTCTGTTGTTGAACTTCATTTGTAATGGATTGTGTTGACAATAATGGAACCATTTCAGATGATATCTACTATTGTTTTAGCACATGCCCAATTACTGAAGGCACTGCGACTTTCATTTTCATACAATTTTCTGTCAGAAACCTTGTCTATATGGTACCTGTTGGCTTACAGAGATCATATGACATCCTGTTTAAAGGCTTAAATGGCAAATTCCTGACCGCGAATCCTGTGGGGTTTATGTCAACAAGATCAAATCTAGCCTTTTCAGGTATAGTTACAAACAATGCACTTCTGAAGATACTCTGAAGTGAACTCAAACTTTTATCACTTAATACGGTCCTAAAATGGTTCTGCAATCTCTCAGTTTTATCAGGCAGGGGCTTGAATGTTGTATGCATATGCAACTCTTGAATTGATGAGTGATACAAGACACGAAACAAAACACGATTCATGTAATAAACCACGATTTCCATCAGCATTTGAATTCAACTTTCTCTTATGATTTCTGATAAAAAGTACAGTACAGGCATAGCTTACCTGCCTCAGTGCACAGGAAACTGATAAACATGCCATGTCCTAAGAGTAACATTCTACTCTTTAACCAAAACAAAAAATGAAAAAAAACGGAAGTGATTGATCAAGTCGAACCGTTCGTATCCTTTTTGGACCCTGACATTGCGGCACCAGCTGCTGCTGTCATAGTAGCCGCCGCTGCCCCTAGCTTTGCACCACCAGCAACCTTCATTGCCCTAGCCACTTTGGCAAAGATAGCTACCCCTCCTACAAGGATAGCCCTCAATGCAACTGTTGGTTTTACTGCCATTCCTTGAAAATCTGAACAAGCATATGCAATACTGAAACATGTAATTTCCATACAAAGTAATCTGAAATACATGGGCAGTAAGAACAGAGCAGAATAGGAGCATCCTCACAAATCTTTCTGAAGTTTGCAGAATACTTTCTAACTAATTTGACAATTTAATTGGTAATTAATGGTATCTAACAGAAATATTATGCAGCAGCTTGGAAACAATAATGAAGCAACTTCCACCTACAAGCATAAAAGGACATATTTAAGTTGGACAAAATAACATCCTCTAAGGTCAATGCCAAAATCTGCCAAAGGTCTAGAAATTCCCCAAACCAGTCTAGTTAAAAATCCACTCCTTAATTACTATCTCATTGTTAGCATAGTTAACTTTGTATTATGTGAATCTAATCTATGCACGCATTTATCCTGGTTATAGATGTACGTCTCTACAGAACATGGTTGTAAATCTACATTGAAAAAGTAATGCAGCTCCAAAACCATTGATCTAGGAAATCAGCAGAGATTACAACCTCGCACTACTTTATCTATTAAAGACATTTAACATGTGGATAATCTAAAAAAGTATCCAAATGAATCACCCTCAGAAATAATATGTTTGCATTCTTTCCCTTTCCTTGACTACCTCAGATGAGATATATCCCAAATTGGGGGGGAAGACGATGAAAGAAGAAGAATAGAATAAACAATTCTCATAGTAAAAGAGGACTCAACTACAGTTTTAGTGAGCTCAAGATAATCAGAGTCATTTAGAGACCAACTTTGTCACAACATTTCACATCTTTGAGACAAACTAAACGATAAAATAGCTCCAATTATCCACCAATGTAAGCTCAAACAGTATAAAGGCAAATCAGTTTCCCTTTTTCTTATCAAAATACTAAACACATCATCAACAGCCAATTAGCCGATCAGATCCATTAAATGGCAATAATAGGAGTCAGATAGGTTAGCATTTCAAAACAAAATTTCATGTGTAAACGAATAACTGCACAAGGGTCAAGCAAATACCTAATCTTCTCTACATTTCACACATCAAACACAAGTACTTCATGATGAACAGAGAGAACCTTCATTGGAAAACTCAACGACACAAGAAAGTTGCAAACACTCACAAACACTTTTTCTAAGCGTGAAGAATCAAAGTCATGAATTTTATTTCACAGAAGGAAACTTTCTTCTCACACTAACTTTTCTGCCCAAAACCATCAAGAGGATCCTCGCCAAGATCACTTTTTGAAGTCAAAAGAACACAAACCCAAAAACATAATTCAGCTTCCATGCCCAAAACTACACAAAAGCTTTCATCTTGACATACATCCACACTACACAGGCACAAGCCAATCAAATTATTCAGGAACAGAGAGCAAACCTGACGCAGGAACGATGATGTCACACCACTCTGGTCGAGTTAGCAAGCCGATAAAAGGTATAAAATGAAACAACTAGAGATAGATTCAGACACCCAAATACAAAACTCTTCCTTTTCTTTACTTTCCCTTCTCTGGTGGAGCTACAATTGAGGTCTTACGTTTGTTTATGCAACGGCCTATGTGGTCATTTCCTTTTTCCTCTCTTCCCTTCTTATAGATACTTGTCAGAAGCAAACACGGCATTATTTTGGAATATGACCGCATCAAAACGGCGCGTCGCTGAGAGGGCAGAGCTCTTCTTCTAAAAGAAGTTCCCACTTTAGTGATCCACGACGGTTGTTAATTCAATTTTAGTCATCTAACGACTTATGAAACTGCATGTTCTAACACCAACGTAATTGGGCTGTTTTTGTTTCACAATCCAATAATTATATTCACTTCTCCAAAGATCAAGGACTTATTTTTATCACCCAACCAAAAGAAAAGACTTGATTTTTATATAATTTTGATTCATCTAAAACTCGAAACCAGCACTGTTATTTACTTTAATCTTAAAAATTGGACCTTGTGGTGCTAGGTTTGAAACGACAACGATTAAAGGCATCATCTTTCCTTGTATTATACAAAGATCCAATCTTTAAAACCCTATTGAATCACAGAGACAGAAGCAAAGGAAGAGCAATGGATCCTTCATATACAGGAGGAGGTAGTTGGACAATGATACCCAACATGCCATCCCACAGCAACTCCCCTGCTCACTCGAACCAGGACCAGTTTTACCTTCATCATCAACAGCAGCAGCAGCAATTCAATCAGTTTCAACAACAACCAACAACACCGCAACAACAAATGACCCAACAGCAGCAATTTCAGCAACAACAACAGTATCAACAGCAACAACGTTTTATTCAACAACAACAACTTCAGCAGCAGCAGCAGCAGCAACAACAACAACAGAATCATCAACACCAATCACTTGCCTCCCATTTTCACCTCTTAAATGTGAAATCCCAGTTGAATTAATTGTTTTGTTGAGTCATGGATGTATCTACCTGCATACTGAGAGGCTTTTTTTATTGTGAATATGGGCAGTTGGTGGAGAATTTAGCTGATGTCGTTGAGAATGGTAATCGGGACCAGCAGTCTGATGCCTTGGTTTGTTTCTTCTCCCATTATTTACTGTAGTTTTTTTGTTCCCTTTATGTTAGAAAGTTGTTTGCTTGCAATTTTTGTGAAGTGGGTTTGTTCTGTTGAAGTTACGTAAAATGTAGATGGGTTTATGGAGTTCAATTTGAGATAGGTTTCTGGGTTTTAGTTTTATGTCTGATATTGTCCTATATTTGGTTCTTTCTAGCAGATTAACGAGTTGAACACTCAATTTGAGAAGTGCCAACAACTGTTGAATTCGATTTCAACCTCCATTAACACAAAAGCTATGGTAAGTCCCATCTCCAATCCATTCCTTCACAACGCCTTGCTGTTTCCACTTCGTTTCCTCACTAACAAAATGAAAATTGGAGGATTTTTGAAATAAGATGTGATCAACCTGAGATACTATGTTGAATTTTACTTGTGTTGAAAGTATGAAATGGTCTGGATTGAGGATAAAAGTAGTAAAACATTAGTGGTAATGAGATATAATCTTGACCTCAAACAAATGACCTGCTTCATCTGATGCATTTACATCCAATTTACAATAGATGTGTGCACTGGGTCCATGGTAGAACCTTCTTACTTGTGGAAATCTTGTTGTTGTCATTGTTTTAATAGCTTTTGAACATTTAATGTAGACTGTTGAAGGATAGAAACGAAAGGTTGAAGTAAACGAGGTGGTCGTGGTAAGCTTTCTATAGGATTGGCAAATGCAAGCTCTGAACAGCATAGAATAAAGAAAGCATCGAGGTCCACTTCTTTCTCATGCCAAGGGACTTAATTGTGGAAATGTTGCCTGTATTTTAGCTTGTCTGCTGAGCAACAAAGTTTGTTGTTCTGGTCAGTAACTCATCGTAGAAAGCCCCATTTTGGGGTTGTTTATAATCAATCTAACTCTGGTTGTGGCTTTGAATCCACCACATTGCAGGAGAGATTTGTTTTAGAAGAAGAACTTACTTT
>JANVCL010000005.1:3881769-3898431 GCA_026546855.1 Erythroxylum incrassatum | reverse complement strand
TTTGTGTTGGGAATGAATGGAGAAAGAAGATGGTTTAAGGAAACCCATTTGATTTTAGGGTTTCTAAGCTAGGTTTTAACATTTCTTCTTTTTATTTGTTGTTTCTTTCTCTCTTTAGGGATTGATTGTGTTATCCTATGTTTAATATTTGGGTGTTATGTGAGAATCCCTCCATATATCTTCATTGAAACATGTGTTCCATCTTCAGATGCATATAACACTACAATTGCTTTTGAAGAAGAACCACAGAAGGATGATTGAGCTTTTGTTATAGAAAATGATCACTCTAGTTTTTTGCACAATAAGATTTCTTAACTCGCTAAGCTTCTTTCAAAATCTCTAACTTCTGAAGCAAATTCCTTCAATTGCATGATTAGAAAAGGGCTTGATTTTTTTTGGAAGGAGTTAGGTAATGACTTAAAGGAATTTTGAAGTCTTAATAAAGTATTTTTATGGAATTAATTAGCATTTGCTAGCTCAACTGGAGGTCTATAAATCATAACTTCGTGTGACAATTATTGAGTATCCAACACTACTTTGAGACTTTCGATGATCATAGACACTTTTATTGTTCATGGGATGATGAACAAGTGAAGACAAGATGGATGAAGCTTTTCTGTGGTAACTTTAAATGGTTGCAAAAAGTCAGGCAAAGTGAGCACCGACAAACTTGTCATGACCCGGTTTAAAAGATGGAAAATAGTTTTGGCCCTAAGTGTCCGTGTGAACTTTTGATTATATAATATAGTTGTAAGTGGGTTTGTAATTGCTGTGTAATTTTTGACAAAATGCCACAGAAATACATGAAAAAATTATTTTTTTATGTTGATATTTTTCCATATAATTGTGGAAGGTGATCAAATATACAATGTGAAGCTACATTGAAATTCATCTATATATCAGTAGAAATAGCAGAGATAAACTATGAAGTGGTGCAACTGTTATTGAAAATTGTGGGTTATTATTGGAATGGAAATAGAATGAAATGGAAATGAAATTATGATTGTTTTGTAATTGTTAGAATTGGAAATTGTTGGTTATTGTTGGAATGGAAATGGAATTATGAATGTTTGTGCCAGCTGACAATTGGTTCTTGTAAGTGGGTTTGTAATTGCTGTGGTAACTTTGATGCATGGAAAAATTGTTCATGCTCAATGACAATCCCGGGTATATTCAAGAATTTTATCAAAACTATGGTCCGAAATATGGCCTTCAGACTTTATGTTCAATATTCAAGCAATTGAAGACAATTGGGTCATTGTCTCATAATTTGGCCATAATTCTCGGTCAGCTGACTGTAGTAAGTCAAAAAATTGTTTTGCTTGTGGGTAGGTTCTTCTTCAAGATTTTCCCTGCTTTTCTCAAAGGTATAATCGGCCCCATCATAAACCATTCGCATGTATGGATTTTTATTTTCTTCCACATAATTTGTTGTAAACCCAATCCCCCCTTCATACTCATTTAGGTTGGCTGAATGCCCCGACGTCGGTTCGGAGGTAAAATCGACGCCGACGACCCGGGTTAAATATTATTTTAATTATTTTATTGTTTCTTTCTCTCATTAGGAATTGATTGTGTTATCCGATTTTAACTGATTTGGGTATTGTGTATGGATAAAGTTTTCTAAATGTTTATAAGACTTAGGCGTGTGTATTAATCGTATGCCTTTATCAATTTTCAAAAAATTGGGGCTATATTATGTGAAGACAACTTCTATGCTAGAATTATGATTAAATTCATAATTGACAAGTGATTAGTTTACATTATATTCACCTCATATTAAATATTGATTAACTTCATCGAGTGTCATTTGGTTAGAAGCTAACAATTGCACCTCACTAGAACATATACGGGCCCTTAAATAGCTAGTCTTTAAGTCGGAAGGCATTGAGAAGAGATTTTGCTTATGGAACTGCTTAAAGCTGGATGAAGGTAAATGCTAGGAAGTTGTAGATGTACTGTTAAGATATCACAAGTCACTATTCATATATATATATACGAATGCATGAACACAGCAAAACAATTTTCACACTCCTAACATGTTCCAAATTACTATTTTACCCTTCCCATCGATGACGGGAAGCTTTAATGGGATTTTCAAGTTATAATACATCATAATCCAAAAATACAATGTTTGCATAAGCTAGAATTGCGCAAAAATGTGACTAAAGCCTTGTTTTACTTAAATTAACTTCAAAAACAAAACAAAACATGCAAATTCGGAGTGATGCCTTGACTCTCTATCACTCGATCTCTTACTTGTTACTTGAAGATGAGAAGGAAGAAGGGGAAAGTAAGAGAGGCCTGGTACACTGGTACAGGATGCAATTCTATACCAGGAGAGGAGAGTTGCAAGGGTGGAATGGGTGAAGCGGGGTAAGTTGAAACGGTTGAGGCATTGGGCCCAAATTGCGCGAGAGAAAGGGCATTCATCATATTCTTCTAGAAATCGTAAACTTAATTTTGAAATACGGTCTCTCAGATTTGAAAGAATTTTCTCCACCTGGCTGCAATAATCTCTGTCTATTTGGACTTAAATTAGGCCTAAATGGAGCTAGAATGATGCTTGGATTAAGTAATTAAATATGTGATATGTTTGAAGTGATAATGGAGTTGCCTAGAATAATATCTATCTCGTTCAACTGTAGTATTATCAGGTCAGCCTCTAACTCTGCCTGATCGATTCTTATGATACACTCCTTTGTCAAAACTGAACATTTTGAAGTTGAACTTAAGGGTTGACTTGATAACTTGGGTCTGAACTCTTTAAGTAGTAATTGATACTCTTTATTTCTTATAACTTTACTAAAATATAATTTTTTGAAGTTAGCCTAATGGATAATGAATTGAAATTTGGTGGACATACATGGAAAAATGAATTTCTTATATTCTCCAAAGTGTTTCTTGCTTTCAAACGTCTTGAGGAACATTTCATATGATATTTTGTGTCCTAAATGATCGCCATTTGGTAGTATATACCTTCTGGATAGAAGCAAAGTTAACAAAGAACTTTTATGTTTATTTGACATGGTGGATAGAAGAATTTATTTTATGACCCATTGATATTCAAGCATCAAGGAAGAAAAATTAGTGTCTTTTAGAACATGTGTAGTTTTGGTGGAAAATTGGAAATATGTACTATTGCTAGGGTCAACTGTGCTAAACAATGCAAACATATATTATTGCTTACATTTACTCCCAGTTTTCCTGTCCTCTTATCTTTCCATCACTACTTATGGTATTAATCTGCTCTAGGTGTCATTCATTTATCCTATCTTCGGCCTAAAAACCTGCCCCTAGTTTCTTTGAATTTTTCTAGTGGTGATTTAAACTTTGACTGTGGTTGGATTTTAAATTGCGAATAAAATCTGTGTGTTTCAGATACTTCAGAATTCTCCTATACAACATGTGTTCAGACAACATTCATGGAATAAGAGGAAGATAAAGATGAATTTCTGTCTATAAAGATCTGACCTATGTCAAAGCTTTTATTACTAACTGGAAGCTACTTATTAAACTGGAGGAGAAGATGTATTTCTTTTTGAATAAGTATTCTATGTTGTTTTAATAAATGCTAGAGATATTACTTCACTTACGTCAGTATTTTCTTGCAGACTGATCGAAAATACTTGTTATTCTAAATATTCTCCATTGTGGCAGAATTTTAGGTTGGCGTTTAGTAATTTATAGAACTACTTTCAAGTTTTCTAACAAAAATTTCTGCGCACTTGTATGTTTATATGTCAAGAAGTACTCGAGACTCAGAAGGATATTCTTGAGTTTACTTGAAATTTGTACTCTAGAACTTCCTAGTGAATCAGAAATGTTTGACTAGGGAGGATGACTCTGAGGTGTTCGTCGTTGACTAAAATTTTCCTACAAATTCTCACACTATTTTGATTTTTCGTATTCCTGACTTCGTGCATTAACATTATGTTAATATAGCTTCTTGCTTTATTCATCTACATTATGTACACTGTTGCTTCATCATCGGAAAACGCTCATTATTTTTTAATTCCTTTTCGTAGCAACTTGTTCATTTAGAAGGCAATTCATTTTTGTTGTACATGTAGAAGACACGAGTAGTGAGGTTAGATAACCTTGGAGGAGGTAAAGCTCTTTACAGTAAAGCACTCCTAGTCATGTTAGATAGAGATAAGTTCTTATTTCTGTAAAGAACTACTATCTGCTGTAATTGGATTAACAGGAATTACCAGAAATACTAGAACTAGCAAGCAGTCAAGAGTTATTGTTCCTGTGAGACAGGGTTCGGATGTCAAACTTCTCGTTCTGGCACCTCCTGGTTCTTACATTAATCTCACATATGGCTTTCTTAGCTTAGTTGAACCATACTAGAGATTTTATAAAATGGCAGCCACTATGTGTTACTTTACTACATGTTACTCAAAGTTCTGAGATTGTTTGAATGAAGCTTTAAGCTATTTTCTTATTACAATTTACAGAGCTGTTCCTACTAGTTTTTTAAGCTTTTCTGTTTCTGATATAACTTATCAGTAAAGCATGCAAGTTTGTCCTCTTCACAGGAGAACTCCAAAGATAGTTCCTGACCTTATCCTCCTAGTTGTTCCACAAGGCTAGGAGACTGTGGAGATGGTAATTATGGGAGGAGGGTTGAAGTTAATGTGCAGTTATAGTACAGGGTTTCAAACTATTGTTAACAATAAAATGGTAACAAAATTGGTTGCATTCAGTTCTTCATGAAGAGCTTCTTACTGGGAAGCTTGGATGATTTTCCCAGTATAGAGCTTTAAAAGAAATAGGAGTTAAAGAGTTTTGAGTTTTGACCCCAAAAAAGAGAGGAAAAAGAAGGATCATATTGTATCACAAAAAAAAAAAAAGAAGGATCTTATTGGCATTATGACATCATAATCATCATTAAATTTCTCAAAAAAAAACTATCTGCTGTATATTGTTTAGCATAATGTTGTGCCTGCAAAAACTTTGAAACCTTAAAAACTATGAAATCTGTAAGACTATAACTAAGTTAAGTGGAAATCTTGACCTTTCCAACATTAAAAAAAGACGAGACACGATTAGTAGTTTCTGAATATAGCAAATTATGCAGAAAGATAACAATTTTATCCTATTTTTAGTTTCCAATTTGGATCTTATCCCTCGTTGAACACTTAAAAATGGCTTATGTTCATCTTCTTTACCGAACATATCACTGACCAAGAACGACATAACTTAAATAACAAGATTCCGTTAATAGTTTTCATGATGTGTCTCACAAACACACACGTTTTCTTGGTATTATATGTCTTTTTGTTTTGTCCTTTCCCCACAATTCTCTCTTCCTCTCATATTTTTCCATCGGTTTCTTCGCAGAGAGAAAAGAAAGGATCTTCAACAAACCAGCACAAAGAAAAACAAGAACATACAACAAGAACAACCCATTAAAGAAAAACAACTACACCTTCCCCGCCGGGAACGCCTCCGATCTCTCACCACTTCCTGAAAAAGAACCAAACAAATAAAACAGAAACTTTTCATTATGAGCACCAACATTCCAAGGATTGGTAACAGCACCAACCAAGCCTGTGCTGCATGCAAATACCAACGTAGGAAGTGCGCTCCTGACTGCATTCTCGCCCCTTATTTTCCTCCCGATCGCCAGAGACAATTCCGGAACTCTCATAAATTGTTTGGAGTCAGCAACATTACCAAGATCATCAAGAACATGAAGCCTCACGAAAAAGACGAAGCCATGCGAACCATTATCATACAATCTGATGTGCGCGCCAATGACCCTGTTGGAGGATGTTATCGAATTATAAGTGAGCTTCAACGTCAGATCGAGTACAGTCAGGCGGAGCTTGATCTTGTTCTTCATCAACTTGCCTTGTGTCGAGCTCAGGCTCAACAACAGAACCATTTTCAGATGCACGATACAGATGATTCAACTACAACGCTTGGTTGCGACATTGTCAACTCGAACCCTCTAGACATGTTTGATCCGATGATGCAATACCATTACCCGCAGGCCAATGCAGAACAAGAGTGTATCATGCAAGATAATCAAAGTTTGCAAGAGGATGTCAGTGCATGGACATCTTTACAGGATTCGTGTGTGTCCACGCCTTCGTCTTTGCATGTCAACAAGCAACCTTACATTGATGACCGTGAAGAAGTGAAGCAGCTAATGGACATTAACGACGTCAAGTTTGATCCTGACGAGTTAGTTGAAAGAAGTTTTGTACCGTCAACACAGTTAGTCATATCGTCATAGCTCTCTCTAAATTAATTCTGGTTCTTTTAGTGTAAGCTAATCTGGAGAACAAGATGGTCTCTGGTTCACTTTGATGTGTGTCATGGAGATGATGTCAAAGATTTTTGGTTCTGCCCAGATTTTTGTTTTTGTCTGTGTGTGTTCTGAACTCTAATCCATGGACTGAGACATATTATTCTCCAAACTTGTAATCAAAATGCTGTTAGAAAGGGCATAAACAGCCTTTACTATCAAATCCCTTATTCTTCTTCTTTTCTTTCACATTCTACACTAGATAACTCACACTGTTGTAATGTCCTGCTCTTGCATTGCTTGCACTGCACGATCTGCTCAGAAAGCAACAAGCCAAAATGGTTTACACACTTGGCTCATCTAAGCAAGGACAAGGAGACGGCACTTCTCTCATGAACGATTTTATACAGCCAAAGCAGTGCCCTGTGGCTGACCCGCTGAGGATTATTAGCAATTCCAGCTTCATGCAGACGAGTTCGGGTGAAAAATGCAAACAAAAATATAAACCGGAATGCATAAAGGATGACAAAAAACGGAGTGCAAAGGACATGGATGTAGAGTTGTTGGCAATTTTGGACACAGGAGCAATCACTAAGAAGGTGAAACTAATCGAGTAGCTCATTTTGGGTAATTGGGTTGTTGGTTAGATATGATGCGAGTCTGGTAATGGAGTAGCAAAGAGATTGAACAGAGAAGACTTGAAGAGAAATAAAGAGGGAATGTTGGTGCTAGACGTGTTAGGGGTATGAGCATGAAGCATGCATATGAAGATGGGCTTATCAGGAAAATGAAGATTGCAACTAAGTTCTTATTCATCAAGTTTTTTAACCTGTTATGCGCTTAAGAAATGGAAAGTAAGGAACAATCTTTAACATGTTGATCCTTGCCCTGACAAATTAGAGTTCAGAGGAACTAATTCTGCGCAGGTCAGAACTTACTCAACAGGAAATTTCGCGACCTTAAAACTGTTATAGTTACGGCGGCCGTTATATATTTACAGAAGTTTCAATAAGTATACTTCTCAAAAGAATTCATAAGATAGATCAGAAAACATTTCTGGTCCGTTCTTCTTCTTGTAGAGCAACAGGCAATGTTGTAAGAGCTTCATTTGGAAAAAAGCGTGCAAAAATGAACAGAAGCAATTCACTCTCATTAAAACATGTAATAGCTCAATTATGTGCAATTTCTATCCCACATTTTGCTGAAATGATCCAGAATGGATTTGAAAACCATGCTGTTATATAAACATCAGTTCCCTTAGAAGCTTTCAAGTGTAGCCTGTATCCAAAGTGAGAAGCATCACCTCTAATCACTATGTCTAGTTCTTAAAATCTGAATTGACACAAATTCTATGTTGGTAATTTATCTCTAACAGTCCTGCTCTTAGATTTCATTCAGTCTAGTAGTCCAAGGCATCCATATCAGGCATACGACTAGGAGGTTTTTTCTCATTTGGATTTTCCAATACAGCAGCCTCAGTTGTCATCAATAACATCGAAACACTGAAATTCCAAAAGCAGACAGGTTAATGTCAGAGAGACAGAGGATCAAGATAAACAAAAGACAAACAGGATTCACCTTGAAGCATCTAATAATGCTGTCCTGATGACTTTAAGGGGATCTATGATTCCAGCTTTCACCATGTCAACATATTCACCTGTTTTAGCACAAATATCAATGTCATTAAAACGTATTAGTTACATCCAGTACACAAATAAGAAGCATACTAACATAAAATGGATATGTTCATGCAAATGTAGAATCCTGAACTCAACTAAGCTACAACGATCTCTCCTTTCATTCTCTTTCTCCGTTTGGATCCAGGATAACAAAATATCAGAAGATAGTGCGTCTATGTTTGGGATAAGGACAGTTGTGTGAATTAAGAAGTATTCAACCAAACAGCACCATATGCAAGCAGACACTATTAGTAAGAAGAACAAACCTTTAGCTGCATCATAACCAAATCTCGGATCATCTTGTTCCAACAATTTACCAAGAACCAATGCTGCATCATATCCAGCATTTGAAACTATTGTATATGTAGGTGCCTACAGCAAACAATTTTGATTGTCGGGTTATTCATCTCAGCTAAGCTCTTGAAAAATCGCAAGCTAAGAAACTTAAAAAACCTTAAGAGCATTCTCGATTATTTGGACGCCCCTTTTCTGGTCTTCATTTTGAACTTGAAGGCTTTCTAAAGCCTTTGTTGCATATAAGAGAGCAACACCACCACCTGATAAAACCAAGTCATGTTATCGTGTTGAAAAATTTGTTGAAGTCTTGAAGACAACCTTCAAATCATGGAACTAAAGTTACCTGGCACAATGCCTTCTTCCACAGCTGCTTTAGTAGCATTTAAAGCATCTGTTACCCTATCTTTCCTTTCTTCAACTTCTGCCTCGCTAACCCCACCAACCTGCAAGAAAATGATTCTAAGCATTTGAATTAAAGTATCATGTAATTTCTTGACATTAGATAGATGAAAACAAACCTTGAAAACAGCAACACCACCAGAAAGCTTTGACAACCGTTCCTGTGCTTTCTCCTTGTCAAATGTGGCTGTGCTCTTGTCCATGGCTGCCCTCAACTGCAAATATCAAAAATAGCACTAAATCTCAGCTATTCTTATCTTAGATAAATCTTAAGAACAGGTAAAATCAGCTCTCCTTTGACCAATCATGGGTTCTTTTGGTTCCAGAATTTTCCGTAAGTAAATTTCTTCTGTGAGATAGTATCTTTTGATAAGAAGAACAAGTGTACCTCCTCACATCTTTCTTCAATCAGCTTCTTATCCCCACCACCATGAAGTATGATTGTGTCGTCAAGAGAAACGGTGACCTGCATTAATCCATCTCAGTTTTGTCTCGAGAAATTCTCAATGTACCTAATACAGACCACTGTACCTACCTTCTTTGCAGTACCAAGCGTATCAATTTGAACTTTGTCAAGAATTAAACCACGATCTTCACTGATAACCTATATAATAAGCATGAGATTACATTTCAGGTTTCATACATCCATTGAGCACAGTAGGGATCAGGAAAAGGATTTTACCTCTCCGCCTGTAAGTATGGCAAGGTCATCCAAATTTGCTCGTCTGTTTTCTCCAAAACCTGGAGCTTTAATGGCACAGACCTAAATACAAGAAATTCAATTACTGCAGGTCTGTACACTGATATAGAGATGTAAGAGTATTAAGTGTTTTTAAGAAACAAATGTGAAAGCATCAAGTAAATTCATATAATCATTTGATTATTCTCATAGATCAAGTTACTACCAATGTTCATAATTGGAAGATATCGTACATAGAGATATCAACATCTAATATATAAACAGGTAAGCATTCAACAAGTCAAATGCAGTATGCTTCCTGTCTGATGTAGCATACCAAGAAACTTCAAAGCAGAGATGATTAATCACCTTATGTCCACCATGGTGTTTGTTGAGTATAAGCATGGCTAAAGCATCACTCTCCACATCTTCAGCCACAATAAGAAGTGGCCTATTTTTCTGCTCAAGGAAAAGCAATGATAAGCAATTATTATGGAAGTTAAATAAAGCGTCACTTCAACCAGGCAAAAAAAAAAAAGGTTAGAAAAGGTTTCTGACCTCGACTGCCAGCTCCAATACTCTTAGAAGAGAATTCATGCTGGAAATCTTTTTTTCATGAATCAGTATCAAAGGATTTTCAAGTTCCTGCAAACATGCAAATAATTGACTATTTACCTTGAACAGCAAAATTAATTAATATCACAAGAAGACCATCAAACCAATCTATTTGAGTTGCTACAAGTTACTGAGTCTTGATTTGGGACATAAATTTTGGAAAAGCTTCAAGTTTCTAGAATGAAATGCTACAACCAGCACTTCAAGAGGGGACTACCGCTCTAATGAATTTCCATAGAAGAATGTAGATCCAGAGTTGCCAAAAATATCTTAGCATATACACTGTACTGGACATTTCATTTAGTTCAGTGTATTCTAAAATCCACAATTTTAAGACCATAACGGTGACAACTATGCAGATCAGAGCTTACGCATTTCTGAGTCTTCTGATCAGTTATGAAATAAGGAGAAATAAAACCTCTGGCTAGCTTCATTCCTTCCACCACTTCCAACTCATTATCCAAGGTATTCCCGTCCTGAAAATTTCAAAAGGAAAAAAAACACACACAACCACGCAAAAATCATGAACATTCAACAGAAACCATGTTCTTGCTTTGGCTGTTATATGGCAGAATAGAAAGTTTGCTCACAGCAACAGTAATGACTCCTTCCTTCCCAACCCTCTCCATTGCTCTTGCTATCAGTTCTCCAATCTCGTACTCACCATTTGCAGAGATTGTAGCAACCTGTTTGCAAAATTTTATCATTCCATTGCGAATATCAAAATTAAAACAACAGAATGAGTCTGCAAAGAACATTACCCCAAGAAACCAGCAAAGCACATAAAAACTAAACATAATAATAGACGTGTTTGTTATTAGTTGACTTGAGACCATAGTTGGTAAGATTGACAGTGGCATCAGGGCAGCTAGAAGATAGCTGCGAGTATTTTCATAAACCCCAGGGAGATGAATATAAAGAAGGTTCAATGGGAATATAGATACCTGTGTAATCTCCTCTGGTGTGCTTATCATTAATGCTCTCTTTTTCAGGTCTGAAATGACTGCATCGACAGCCATATTAATACCAATGCGCAAATCCATCACATTTACACCAGCAGCAACAGACTTGCAGCCTTCTGTGAGTATTGCCTGGGTCAGGACAGTTGCGCAGGTTGTTCCTGAAACCAAATAATGAATAGAACCTTCCTAAGAATTTCTACAGTAATATGCTGAGTGATCAAATATAACTTTTGGTAGGGTAGTGGACGTGTAGCAACAATACATTACCATCTCCAGCAGCAGTGTTAGTAGCATTTGCAACTTGCTTTACAAGGTCTGCACCCACATTCTTGGCTTTTTCCTTGAATTTAATGCTTTTGGCAACAGTAACACCATCCTTCGTGACCCTGGGATCACCATGAATTTTCTCTATAATAACATTACGACCCTGAACCAATGATTGCAAGAAAATTTACAAGGAAGCAAATCAATGAGTAGCCTAAAAGCTGACAGATTTCCCATGTCAATGCAAAATATTGGAAAGAGTAATCTCTGGAAAAATGAAACTGAAAACGTAAGATTTGCACAAGCACATTCCT
The DNA here is from genome assembly GCA_026546855.1 of Erythroxylum incrassatum. Taxonomy (NCBI): domain Eukaryota; kingdom Viridiplantae; phylum Streptophyta; class Magnoliopsida; order Malpighiales; family Erythroxylaceae; genus Erythroxylum; species Erythroxylum incrassatum. The sequence goes on along the minus strand of JANVCL010000005.1, from coordinate 3,886,960 downwards.
TTGCAGGAAATGGTGATTGATACAGTTTTGAATTCAAATCTCCTTTTGATGCATACCATTCATAACACTTTGTATTTAAGAGACAATGAGATAAAACTAAAATCAAAACTGCGAACAAGTTCATACCTTTGGTCCCATAGTGACTTTTACAGCTTCTGCCACTTGATTAACACCCTGCAGCATAGCAGCACGAGCCCCAACCCCAAAATTGATATCCTTCGCCACATAGCTTCTACGGCATGTGATCCTACTAGGCACCTATGTAATTAATAACGTTAGCCAACAAGACTAAACATTTACGCCAAAGGTACATGAACACTACACTCGTACAGTTTAAGAGACAAACCAACTAGCGGAAATCAATCTATATCAATAATTTAAGCTGGAAGACGCCGACCCATTTATTTAAATATTGATTTAATCCATCTTAGATATGAAAGACATGTTCTTTCTTTCTTTGGAGTTTGGACTGGCAACAGAAACAGTTGAGACCAACTGCAACTATCTAACAGAAAATACAGGAAGAAGGATCATACCAGTTTCTTCGAAGTAGAAGAACTGCCCCACAAAGACAAGAACCATATACACAAAGCACAAGAACAGACGAACATAAAAATGTGTGAGTCAATGCAATCAAACTATAAAAACATGCAAAAGAAGTGTCCGTGTGTGAGTCTGCTATCAGATAGAAAGTTCACTGTAAAAGAAAAGTAAGATGGAAATGGAAGATGGGGTGCAGGGGAAATGAGTACCGAATCGATGAAGCTAATCTTGAGGCTACTCTGTACATTGTTGAAGATCAACAAGCACGGGACTGAAGCAAAAAGGGTGAGAGCGAGCTGAGTTTGAAAAGAAGGGCTTTTGGTAGGGTTTTAGCTTTAGAACTATTTTCAAACTACTTAAGCTCCTTAGGGCTTAAGCCCAATTTTTAAATGACAAGCTTAATGAAATCTACACAATTGATTACAAAATAGGTCCAATTGCTTCAATTTCTTTTTAATATTTTTTCTTTCAACTAAAATAAATATTGACATCATCTCAAAAATTAAAATAAAGTGGGAAGTTTAGCTTGAATTTGGGAAATTTTGATTTTGTAGTTGAAACCAATTGGTATCATGTTAAAAAAAGAAGAAGAAGGGGGTTTAGGTCCTTGGGTAGACAAAACAAAGGGTTTTTAAGTGAATAGTATAAGTAAATCACATTTGATTATAAAATAGGTCAAATGGTCCAATTTTTTCATTAGGGTTATGTAGTAGATAAAAGATTAACATTTTCTTAAAAATTAAAATAAAATGGGAAGTCATTTTGGAAATTTAGTTGGTATTGGAAGAAAAAGCAAAAGTTTTAGAAAGATAATCTTGTAGTTGCAACAAATTGGTTTTAGGTTTTAAAAAAAAAAGAAAAGGGACTAAGTGATTAGGTTAATTATTTAAGCAAGAAATCTTGTTGACTTTGGGAATGACAAAAATAGTCTAACCGACCTAAAATCAACAATTCCATGCCGAGTTGATTGAACTCCATGCCGAGTTTAAACTTTAAAAATTTTGGATCAGACTCAAGCTTAGATACTTCATCTAAAACTCAAAATTTTCATATAAAGCAGCGTTATTTTAAAAAAATATCCTTTTAAACTTTTAAAATTTTAAAAATAAAATAAAATAAATTAGATTCGAGCCTAGGCTCTAATCCAACCGAGCCCATTACCAATTCTAATTGACTTATAATTAGTGATAATTTTTGTGTTTATCTTTTGAAGGCAATAATTCACAAGTTGGATGCAACTAATTAGTTGGTGTAAATTTGCTGTAATTTATGAAGTACAATACACTCCAAAGTTGTGTGCTTTCACATCCTTACAAGAAATGAAATGGTTTCAAGCAACAACAATGTCTTTCTTTATTAATGTCTTAATAAAGTTTGTGTTTAAAAGAAATCATCAATTTACTTTAAAATTGACATTTTATTTGAAATTTATTCAGTTCAACTAAATTCAAAATTAACATAAGTTTTAAATTAAGCTTAAATTTTTCAAACAAATGTAAACTTAATTTAAAAATATTAAATTCCCATAAAATTTTACTCAAACTTAATTTTAACAATTTGAAATTTATTAGTTTAAAATTGTGGAAATTTTAAATTTGAGATCTTATGCATAATTCAAACACACAAGTGCATATGATTGCCAAAAGAATCTCTTTATGGCACACACAAAAAAGCCATGGCATGTTATCAAAACCTACTCCACATGTCATCATCATCGCCACAAACTAAAACTAGGGTTTACCAAAAGAGGCCTAAAAGAACCAACCACACCACAATCATGTCCTCTTCCTCTTTGTGTACCACACCACCATTATTATATTTTGCAACGTCCCACCGACACTTTGAACCATTCAACCATTGTATAAACGATAGCATGCACCAAATGGCGTTTCATTTCTATACAATAAACACATAGGAAAGAAACAAAACAATGAGAAGAAGTGTTTGTTGAAGACTTTTGTGCACATCTTGGAAGTGACATGACAACCACTAACCACTCAAAAAGGGCTCGTGGGGATGATATAAGAGTGTGAATCATAAGCTATAGTGCTGTCCTGTAAGGTCAAGGACCATACCACAGCTTGTAATTAAAGGAAAGCCAGTGCATATTGCTTGTTGGTGCATCAAGCTTTTATTTTTTAAATATATTAGTCATTTTCATGTGAAAACTGAAATTTCATAAGCATTTAGGTACTCCAATAACCTTTAAAAAATATATCCAAGGAAAATAAAAACAAAAGGGTAAATTTTTTAAAGATGGAATTATATGTATTGGCATCAAAATATAACTTCTATCTCAAATTTGAAAAATCAAAAATATCAAGCTATGTATAAACTTGAAATCAATATACAAAGCAAGATATAAAATAATTTCAAATTCCATCAAATCAAAATTAAAAAAAAATCCAAGCTATGTATAAGCAGAGTAAAATTTATGATTTCAATATTAAATTTTGCCAAAATTAAAATCCTTCCATTTACAAACATATATAATCACTTAAAACAAGAACATATGTATAGCAAAAAGTAAAGAATTGCATAGAAAATAGCCAAAAATAATAATAATAAAACACACATATCAGACCTTGTAAATCCTACATACTTCCTCATCTCAGAAAGTCCATTTCCAGATCTTGAACCTCAAGTCAACCTTGCACCGAGCGTTGGAAACTGAAGCAGTGGTTGCAGTCTTCCCACTTGGAACAGTAGCTTTAATCCCATCACAAGTCACTCTAATCTTGACTCGTGGAGTCTTCAAGCCTCCCATCTTCACCTTCACTTTAGTTTCCAACTTTAGCTTCAACCCCAAACCGTTCTTGCTCTTCAACTCCGTCTTCAAGCTCCCAGCAGACGTGTCATCAAGCTGTTGACCACTGCTAGCTATTGTGACTTTCAACAAAGTTGTGTTCTTTGTGCCATGCACGAAAGATGGTAACAACCCATTGCCTACAACTATCTCATCTTTGTCTGTCGCGATGGAGATCGTTGAAGGTCCATAGAAAAAGACGAGTTTTTTGTTGGGATTCTTTGCGGTTATGTTGAGGTTGATATTGGTGGTGAGTTGGGAATTGGATGTTATGTTAAAAGATGAGATTTTGAGGCCGGAGACGTCGTACGAAGGCCGATGAGGACGGTAGATGATGTAGATGGCAGCTCCGGTGATGGCTGCAAGGATCAGAAGAGATACTATGATGACAGTCACCCAGACACAGCAAGCACAGCAGCAACTGCCTCGTGTCCTTTTCCGGTTGGGTTGTGGACGGTAGGCTGGACGTGTGGCACCATAGAGTTGAGCTTTGGAGGCCGGAAAGGCAGGGTTGGTGGCGGTTCCGCCGTTGGTGGCCGGTTTACCAGAAGGGTAGACCTTATCTGCCATGGCTCAAGAGAGGAGAGGAAAAAGAAAGGTTCTTTCTTTCTCTCTCTCTCTTTGCACACGAGAGAGATAGTGGCAATGATAGAGAAAGAGATTGTGAAGGTCCAAACTTTAGGCCTTAATTAAGAGACAAGGAATGACAAAATAGACCCAAAAAAATCATAAATATAGGAGGAGATGAAAAAAGAATGTAAGAATCTACTTGGGTTTTTGCTTTTGCATAGGTCTATGGATTATGGAGACAGAAGGTTCATTGCCTTACATTGGAATTAGTATAATAGTCTTACAAAAGAAAAGGAATCAAATCTTCTTTGCCGCTAACTCTTTGCCAACTCTGTCCTAGAAGATCCCATTTATATAAATATGTGAGACTTAGAGAAATATGTGGATGAGATTGTTTGAAACAGAGTTGGAACAAGTTTATAGGCACATGATATCTTGTCCTAAAAGAAAGAGGGTCTCTTACTTTTGTGAAGGATGTTAGAAATGATATAATTCAATTCAAAATTAATAGATTAAAATTGAATTCACTAAAATTTGAGTTAATTCTCAAATTTAAAAATTACTAAATTGATACATAATTTTAAACTTAAATTACTTAAGATAAAATAATATTATTTTTATTCATTATATTAATTAATTTTATTTTGAGCTTAATTTAGTTGAATTATAAATTGTTTTAATTTAATCAAACCAAACTTGAATTATTTGGCCCGTAAATAAAAGAGTTATTTTATGATCCACTCGATCCATAATTATCTGTAAATTAAGATATAAAACTTGATTAGTGTGTAAGACTGGACTAATTATTATTATTGAGTCAAGAGAGGCCGCGTATTTTTTTTATAGATGAGATCTCCTCTCAATCCTCCCTTTCTGGCTAGACTCCGAAGTTTCTGCAGTTCTCTAAGAAAATCTAATCTTGACGAGTGAATCTCAAATAAATCATATTCAAAATGACTATAGAGTTCGGTTAAAAAATGGATTCGAGAAAGGGTATAAAGTAAGGAATCATTATTGACCTGAGTTGTGATCTCCCTCTCTGACTTGTCTCCGAAGAATTGAGCCCTCAAAGAGTCTCCATAGAGCTGAGCTCTCAAAGAATCTCCTCCCTCCTTTGAAAATAAAGCAAGTTCTTAGCGAAACACAAAAAACCCTAATTACTAAAGATTGATTGAGATGAAGTCTGTTACTTGAGAAGAGTAATTTTTGATTGAAGAACTGAGAAAAAGTTGATCTATGGAGCCACCACAAGCATCGCCATCAAAGCGTCGT
>JANVCL010000005.1:3861446-3874693 GCA_026546855.1 Erythroxylum incrassatum | reverse complement strand
ACAGTCTTTTTATAAAACTACAAAAGGAAAATTGTGTTTATTATGACCGTCTATAAATTTTCGCAAAATGACGAGCTTTGTGCACGGGATACATTGAGTTTGACTTTTGTATTTGCATTTTTTATATGTTTAGTCATATGTATTTATTAATATTTGGTATTCTTATTAATTTATACCATTTTTGAATCTCATCATCATCATCATCACATTCAGTCTGAAATCTCGCAGCGAAACAGGGGTTGAAGAGGTCTGATAATACGTAGCCTTATCCCTATATAATAGAGATGTTGTTTCTGGTAGACCCACATGCAGATGAGACAAAAAAATAATGATGCAGAGTAAAGAGTAAAAAATGAAAAATAAATAATAATTTAAAAATAATTTAAAAAAAGGTTAAAAAATATTACATATCTTCATTAGGAGATGTAAATCTAAAAAATAAAATTTTAAGAAATTTAGAGGACAAATATACCTTATATGTTACAAAGTTCTGTGTATACCCGATGCGGTGCCAAGTTCTGCTTATACCTGATGCGTTGCAAAGTTTTGCTAATCATTTATTAGAGTTGTGTGTGTCAATCTTGCACAAGGCTATCTTTAAATTCGAAAAATTTGATAGCTAGCAGCTAAAGAAGCATAGCATATCTTGGCTAACCTTCCTCTCTTCATCCAAGTTGTGTATTATTCGTTATAAATTCAAGTTGGTAGTTGATAGTTAACCCAATGTACGGGAAGTTCCATTAAATCACAAGCCAACACAGAAGTTGTTCTAAGTGTCACTCCATCTCTGGAAGATGACTGAATATGACTCATACAATATTAACAAACCATTAAATATTTTAAATTTAATATTTAAATCTTTGCAAGTTGATTGAAACAAGCCAATACAGGTTGGTATTCAAATTCGGTATCAAAACATCTCATTTTATATCGTTTTTCGACTGATACAGTAAGAAATTCGTTAGACTTATTGGGACATATTTTAACTCTTTTTTTAGTTAACTAATAGCATTACTATGATACTATCCTTTTCTTTATTGTATTTAATAAATTAATAAATAATTAATAGCATTACTACCCTTTTCCCCTCAACTGGGGAATATGAATCTATGGTTATTTATGAGTTGGACCACGGGTTTAGGTATGGGGATATTGATGATTTTTCACTTCCAAAAGAACAGAATTTCCATAAATGAAAAAGCTTTATCTTCCATAATCAAGTCACGTGATTAACCTTGACTGATTCACAAGCCCCACATACAGATATCTTTTAAGGTAAATCATGTTTGTCTCAAGCTAGCTGCTCAGTTGTCTCAATTATCTATAATCCACTGAGAATATCATGAATATGTTATTCATATCTACACACATTTGTACATGAATGCAAAGTTTTCACCTTCGGCTTTCAGTTCAATCTGGGCTTTTAACTTTGATATTTTGCAATGACTTGTGATCCCAATAGGCACCTGTACTACACAGCAGAAGAAGCATGGACCAATCCGGTTCAATGGTCAACATAGAATACAAGAACAAGTTACCAACTGACATATATTGAAAGCTGTTGAAACCATCTACTCCCTGGGCAATAAAAGGGTGTCAGGAGTTTAGGTCGTTGTGATAATTTTCAGCCCCACCTGCTGTAATCACTCTTCACATTTGTGGAGAAGGTTTCGCAACCTTAAGAATGTTGTTATGCAGAAAACTAAAATGTCTCCATCCCAAGGTAGGAAAAATGCTTGCAGCTTATAATCTTTTACATTACAAAAGCGAACAGTCACTCAAGAGATTAAAAAGTAAAAGGCTATTTTCATTCACTCGTTCCAGAATAAGACACCCTTTTTTTGACCAAAACAAAAGCACAACATAATCATTAACTCAGTAGTATGATCCTCACAAAATTTCAAATCCAACTCCCTGATCGGCTAGCAGTACATAAAAGGAGCCTTGTACATTATCCAACAAATAGAATCAACACCTAGACTGATAGATACTCTTTAATGGGCATTTCTCAAAACCAACTAGCCCCCTCTATCTGGCACCTGGACAAAAAAGGGATGCCTTCAAAATCTATTACCCTTGCAGAGTAGGAGTGGATAATCACATACCATACACATGCAGCAATCTACTATAGACTCAGCAGAATCACTGACATCCTCATACTGTTAAAAAAAAAGCTTCCAACCAGATAGTGATTTCATTTACTCTTCTTTTGCGGCACTTGAGTATTCAGATCCATTTCCTGATGAAGTTACACCAGATGATGCACTTGATGACATATTGGTGCTAGTACCAGCACCATTCTGGAAACTCTTTGACGAGCTAGGAGCATTTCCCTGGGGATCATTAGTTGCAGCTTTCTGCCCCTCTTCAGCTAGGCGTTTGAGAATGTTCATGGCAGTAGGAAGGAATTTCGAAGATAATGAAATAAGCCCAGGCAACTGCAAAACGTTAAGACTGGAAAATCAGAATTCTAAATCATTACTTTGTATGGAATGGACAAAAATTACGAACTGCAAATATAGCTAGTACAAACTAAACAACAAAAGAAACAAACTCTTAATAGCATTGAAACAGAATCCAATCCTATGATCAAAGCATTAGGTAAAAGGCTGAAACGATTTCACAGAAAACATATTGCCTTGCGCATATAACAATTTGATGGGCAGAATTAAGATTCTAGCCACAGATAATTATTCTTGAACTATCTATCATTTCCATAGGACATATAGACCTAAACCACAAAAAAGATAGTTCAACACTCACAGCGCCATTGCGGAATTCAGCCGAAATGTCTAACTGCACCCACAAGGCTTTAACGAGCAGAAAACATATGAAGATGACGAAAAGGTAGAAAGGATTTCTGTCATTAAAAAATAAAAATTCGATTAGCAAAGGAGGCATCATAATCTTTGTGATGAAGAATATTGATTCCATAATGTCATTTTCAGTGTCGACCTTAGAAGAGTCATGAACTCATTGAATCCCAGCACCAGCAATGCAACCATTGCCCATGGAGGCGGTAACCAGTTGTTATTACGCTTGTTAGCTTCCTGGATATTGACAAAGAAAATGAGAAAGATTCCACAACAAAGATGGAGAAGTCCATAAAACCAAGCACTTTTTTCCCAAACATAGAACAATGTCAACATATGACTTAACAAACTCAGGAGCATTTGTGAAAAGTATGGAATCAAGCAAAATGTATGACGAGAGTACCGTGCCTGACGAGAGTATGGTCAAAGCAATGCTAATGGCACAGGCAGTGAGAAATCTTGAATCGAATTCATGTCAATCTCTATTGGCTTTAATGAGAAAGGTATCGCAAATATGAACACTATAAAGAATCACTAGCATTCATCAAAACGTGGATCGATGATAAGCGTTGCTTTAGCCACTTGACACAATACTTCTATTATTTTTTGCCTACATAATTTTCGAAAGCATGACAGGGCTGGCAGATTTTTAAGCTGCTGCACCTTCTGCAAGCTAACATATTACCAACTTGTATCACCTTTGACAAGCTACGTAATGATTTCCATTCATCTAACAGATATACCATATACGATGTTTCCCAATCATCCATTAACATTAGACTACATATATTTTATCTTCTTCATAGGGCTTTATCCAAACCACAAGACATTCATGAAATTTCAAGATCAGAGACAATAGAAGAGATCAGAGAATAAAGATAAAGGAAGTGAAAGGACAACTGTGCAGGGATATCATGCCTGAGCAGAAATGGCTTGAGTGATGCTGTATTCTGTCTCCGACTTGAATTGCCTCCAAAGAGATTTGCACTGGACAGGTGTAATCAAGGTCTTTGATTGTGGAATCTGCAATTGTAAAAATCCATTACAAGTATTAATAGGTGACTTGGGAAACAAGAGCCCTCAAAAGAGAGGTACAGTTGCCAAGAACACAAAGGTGCAATGATGCAGCCCAAAATATTTATATTTTTCAAGACATACTATCATTTGTCACAAAAGAAAAAACATCTGAAAACATGATTAGCATCTACCAGCATAACATATTTTCTTTTGTGTCACAGACAATGCCCATGCATTCTGCACGATCCAATATAATTTCAAAGTCAACTAAAGAAAATAAGTTCCCAACGTCAATCTGCCAATATGAATTGGCATCATTCCAACATCTAAGTTGCTAATATAACATCAAACAAACAAAAGTTGCAGAGACCTTTACAGAGTTGCCAGAATTCATCCTAGGAAACCTGATTCTACATGGAACTCAGAAACAGTTCAGTGTAATGTCTATGATGAAACATTTGAAGGATGCACTTGAACACTGCATGCAGAAAAAATTTAAGAATTTAAAGGAAATCAACCTCTTCCCAAGTGCTAGAGGCCAAGGGATCATGAGTTGTAATGCTTCTTTCTGTAATAGCACCACTGCTCTTATTATCCAACAAAGCAGAGGATAGTGTCTTCTCAATATTATCAGCTTCATTATCCAGACGGACAGCAACCATAACAGACAGTAACTTCAAAGACTGAAAAAGATTGAAGAAAGTTGAACATAATTCGTATGAAAAAAACGCAGATATAAAACTAAAAGTACATTTAATGATACGACCAGTATCATACCGCAGAGCGAGCAATTCTCGTAATTGCTCGGATGTCTTCTTTCCCTGTCCAAACTCGAGGCATTGAATCGGAATCATGGCTAAACAACATTGCAAATCTGCATAAGAAATTCAGAGACAATCCCATTAATTGATGCACAAAACAATTGTACAAACTGAACTAGAAAATTGCAAGTGGTTGCTACCTATCCTTCATACGGATTAGGATTCTTCCAGCTTCTTCCTTTGCCTTTGCTTCAACCACATCCCTTGCGTAATCCTCCAGCCTTGCAAGCATTAGTTCCCTAGTCTCCTGATCCATGTCAAAGCCTGACAGTGCATTAGAAAGACCAGAGACAGCAGATTCCGTCTCACGCCTCAAAAGTTTCCTTATTGAAGACCAAGTCTCATTATTAGCTCCATCCAATAGAGCTTCTACAGGTCCAGACAACGCATCATTCATTTTTGCCTGCAGATAGTCCAGGGCAAACTTTGAGTTCAAGAGTATAACATTCGTAAACCCAGACGATCACACATCTTATGCCCCCTAACCATATGGTCACTGTTATAGAATGCCTCTAACAGCCATTTCAGATGATTCTAATTCTCATGGATTATTATTTTGAAGTTGGAAAGTTGTTAGAATGTAAATAATCAATGAATGACAAGTAACTGTTCTCTACATGAACTTCTTCAATACAAATGAAATTTTAACAGAGAAGAATTCCAAGTTTTAATGCAGATAAAGCTTAGTTTGATAAGCTCCATCATTTTCCAAAAATTTGGAAAATTTTCTGCACCTTGTATCACCAGACAATATAAGTCACTTATACCAGAACCAAAAAATGTAGCAGCAGTTTAAAGGGGTTGACATCCAAAAAGTGGATACCTCAAATGATGAAGTAATTTCGGACAGTTTGGCAGCACGAACAGAAGTAATATGCGAATCTATATCTCGTTGGAGCTTATCCCTAACTCTTGATGTATCCCAGTCAGCTTGTTCAATGACAACCTCTGTAAACATGAAACATTAATGTCAATGCATCCTTCAAACAAGATACTTAACTAAAAGCAACATTTCTAACTGTCACAGATTTATGCAGTTGCAATAGAAATAAAGGCACTATCATTCAACATTGACAATCAATTGTAAAATGTCCTCTTGTGATCCTATTCTCAAATAATTCTTCACTTCAAGCTTCTTACCATCTTACTCGGTTGTCCTTTTTCTAAATGTTATTCCTACATCCTCTAAACATGATACAATGGCGTAATGGAAGGATACCTGCACATCCTTCATCAAATAAAGCCATGCAAGACTGGGAGCAAGTAGTAGAAGCCAAAGCAAACCCTTCACCAGCATTCAAAGCCTTCTCAAAAGCTGGTTTGATTTTTTCAAAAGTTCCAGATCTTATATGTCCCAACATAAATTGATATGCGGGTTGAACAAGCTGCCAAATGGGAAGACTATTAAGAATCAACCAAATATCAAAAGCATAAAGAAGGGTTCATTGGTATCAAGTATGGTACAGGTAATATCATAAACGAGTTTATCCACCATTGACATTAACAAGAAAACTGCTCAAATTTGGTGAATCACACATCATAAGAAAGACTCCGAGTGACTGTGCTGGACTCTGTAATCACACATCCTGATAGACACAGTTCTGCCTTAAGTCTCTAATGCCAAATATAAAGTACTAACATAACTCAGCTTAGCCTTAATCTAACATTTGTTTAGAAATATACTTGGGGTCATTAGCAACAGATTTATGACAAGAAGAATGGCAAACTCCTAGAGACGTTAAAAAAATAAACAGTAGCCAAAACTAAGCAGTTTTACAGGTGTGTATACCGATAATAGATTCACTAGAATAACCAGAAGAGTATAGTTAAAAAGTATGGCAAGATGAATTACCTGGAGCATTTTTTCTTCAAGCTGCTTGCGTTTTGCAGATCTAACTCCTTCATCAAAGTAAATAGCTTCTGAGTCATATCTGGGACGATAAACAAGATAAAGACCCAAAATTACTAACAAGCATGCAACAAAACCCTCGGAAGGCAATTGATTAATAAAACAACCACATCCACACACACACACAAAAGGAACCCATGCTGCCATACCAATATATGGTAGATGATGTGGCAGTTGCATCAAATTACATAATCACCTATGACCGCTTTATCTAATAATCAAAGAAATAAAGAAAATCACACAAGCTTCATGGGACAAAGTACTTGACCATTTGAATCTTGCGTAACAGAGCAGAAAAGTCAGCACTTCAATCCTCTTGCCAACAGATGAACACTTACCCCGATAAGCACGTGTTCAGAATGGAAGTAAGCTTCTTTCCGAAGCCCTTCACTGGACCAGATTGTACAGCCTCTTGCAATTGACACCACTCCTGGTAGTGATTATTAAAAAGATTTCATCTTCTCAAGCTTCTAGATGCTAAGAATATTTAGAAATAACATTAAATCTGAAACAAGCAACACACAGAATAAGTGAACTTGTATACCTCATTAGTTTGGACACCAGAGAACTTTTCATTCGCAATTTCTTCACAGCGTACAGTAGCAACCATGACCTGTAAAGTGATTATGAATGAAATTAAGAAAAAGGTATATATTTACTAATTCCTGCCCACTCAATATTCACAAGCACACCTTGTGGGCAGGAAGGTCAAGGTCCTTGTTCTCCTTGATAACTTTCCAGATTTCCTGAGCACTGAAAGAGAATCCTGATGCAGGAACTACACCTCGTCGATCTCCAGCAAGGCCACCAGGTGCAATAGAATGGAAAAATCTTTGCCTCAAATTAGCAACCTACATTCAAACATATTTTGGAAAGATACTAAAGATCAGTTAGTCCATTTGATAAGAGTACCCCATTGCAATGACCCAGAATGTACGAGTATTTACACATGATTCACTTGAATGTCAGAGATATTTGGAACAGAAAAGAAATGTGAAAAGTAAAACAACAAAATCCTGGTAAATTATATCGTTGAAAAGCAGACAACAACATCTACAGCCCACCTGCTCCTTGAATTGCTCTTCTTTTTCTTCATAACTAGAAAGGGCAACAACTTCAACCTGTTGAAAATTAATGAAATCAGGCATATGAGAAAGTAAGAAGCCAATCGAAAAAGCATGGGAACTCACATTAAAAAATTCACTTAATGGAGTTTCCTTGTGCGCTTCTGGCTTAGGAACTGAGTCCCATATCTACAATGAAAACCAGAAAAAAAGTCAAAAGATGACACCGATGAAGTTAAATAAAAAAGAATGAGAAAAACCAGATTGTATACCTTTTGAATGTCTTCTCGCAAAACAGGTTCCAAATTCTCCAACGGCGTCTGAAAATGAAGAGCAGAACATGCAATTAAAAAAAATCCATGAAGCTTTGATGCGAAACAACGAAACAGAAAGATGAATGGAGCAACAAAACTAGAATATCTCTCTCAATCCCCAAGACTGAGATGGAAGAGAGGATCTCACCCTTGTTTTATCACGTATAACAAACAACAGCGTTGTTTTTCGTGGACTAAACAAGCGCATCATGACCTATGTGAACATACCCAAGAATTAGGACCATCTTATTTTAGCAATGAAGTCAAGAGGAGATGCTTAGGGATACAAGTACAGCAAAGCACCTGGAACACAGTCTTCAAAAGAGGTTTATTTGCAGCTTGTTCACGCCCAATATCATGGCACCACCTAATTAGTTGTCATTAGTTAATTTATGCATAGAAACAACAGGATATCATTTCAGGAAGCAAACAATTAACTTTAGCCATATCATTTCAGGAAGCAAACAATTAACTTTAGCCACGAAAAAGACTTACATGTTTATCAATACAATATCTGAAACAGCTAAAGCAAAAAGTGCACTCTGCTTCTCAAATGCAGTATCATCCTATCCAGGGAGAGAGCAAGAAAAAGAGAGAGAAAGCATCAATATGCCAAAAGAAAAAGTGAATTCTAAAAAATAAGTACTGAATTCATAGTCTCCACCACTTACCTTCCCAAGTCCGTACCACCAACAGAATCAGTTACACATCAAGCATTGAACAACAGAAATAAAATAACTCCAAGAGTGGTATTGCATAACCAATTTATAAATATTACTGGTTGACTGCCTCATAGAAAAATATTTACATCTCATTTTAAGATATAGAGATATACTGAACAAACAATGATTCCGAAATTCAGACTATCACTATGAAAATAAAATAAAGTAGCCTAATAAATTTATAACTACAGAGTATAGAAACTAAAAGGCAAAAAGTTTAGTGAAGCCACCTCTCCTCGTTCTCTTCCATCCGTACCCTCTAAATCCATTACAAGTGTACAAGGTTCAATGCCACTACACCTGCCCATCCAGATGCCTTTGGTGGTCTGAGACCTAAAAAGATATCAAAGAAATATTAACTAAGTTCCAAATATTTCTTTTCCTTTTCCTAACAAAAAGAAAAACATGTACAAATACATGAGCATGTATTTGCATGTAATATATACGTATGTGGATGCACAAGTGTTTCCATATATGTCCATGTAAGATACATATGTATCTGTGCATATACACAATTATATATAAAAGTTAGTTATAGAGAAAGAGTAACAGATGAACATGCCTTCCTTTAAAAGCATCCATCTCCATGAAGTTGGTATGAAACAAATTATTCAATAAGGTGCTCTTCCCTGCACAGTCCATACAAAACAATGTTAAGCTCTCAAGGTAATGAAGAATATAACCATAAAAAGTAATCGTCAACAAAATTGAAGGAAGTGATGAGATATGAATTAAAGCTTCTCTGCAAAATCAGAAAGAGAAACATCATATTGTAAATAAATCTCTGACTTTGGCCTATCAATAAAACCTTTTTTCCAGCTGACATAAGTTAAAAAAATACAACAGTATGTCTCAAACCCAAGGCCGCCATTAGTTTGTTTAACAATGACTGAATGTAGTAATAAAGATTGTAGATAGTAGAATGCACATGTTTAAGAAAAACATCACCAGAGAAGCGTAAATCTGGAGAAGGAACAAGCTAATATGGAAGGAGAAAGACATACCACTACTTTGTGGGCCCATGATGGAGACCACGGCATATGACAAACCACATTCCCCCAACTTCACATCCTTGATAAACTGATCAATTCCAGAAACATTAAATGTGCCATCCCCATCAATCAGTTGTGTGGAGCAACTTTCATCTTTTGCTGGAATCCAATAGATTCATATATCAATCCATAAGTTCTATGATTTCTGAAAGTTCGTATACTTTATGTAAAAGGAATGCTATCCATACATAACATCAAAACCATTAACAAGATGCAACAATAACAAGCTGCATAAATACTAAAACTATGAAAACATCAATTCATATTTTGAAGGGGAAAAAAGAACCAGAATATGCTCGATCAACCCAAACAGCCACAATGTATGAGTGTAGCTACAGTCTCCAGGTATAAATATCAGGAAAAAGAGAAAGTATACAATAATAATAATCCACAAGATTTACAAGCATTGCTGAATCAAGATCGCTGGCAATCACGTTATCCATACAACTCTAGCGTAAGAAATTAAAAAAAATGTCCAGATTTTATTCCGACATCAGAATGAACCAATTCAGACACTCGAACACTTGAACTTAACCCCAAATTTACCACCCTCAACGTGTCTTTATTTGGATAACCAATAAGCTAGCCTTTTATCCCATTAATCAAACCTTCATGCCCTCAAACTTTTATCTACTTTCTCATGTTCTACTAGCATCCCAAACGGGGATAAAATTCCGACCAACGAGTAAATTCAAGAACCCAAATACATAATAACAAGATGGAACAAAAAAGATAATCAAATTGAGCCAAATCCATAACAACAACAACATTCTTTAGTTCTTCTAATGCTATGCAATCGGTACATTCCATGTTGTACCAAATAATTACATCATACCTGTCATATTCAACACATTTAACGACGAAAAGAAACCGAAAGAACAGATTTTAAACTCTACCCACAAACACACGTCCGAAAAACTACCAACAAGAAACTTCAATCACGTCCATGGCTATGGCTAAACAGCACGGATTGCGAAAAGAAAGAAAATTTATAAGGTGATTCACAAGAGAGATGGATCGAGGGAAATGAAAAAGAAGAGATTACCCATTTGGATTGAACCGATACTGGACAAGATTGAGAGCTGAAATTGACCCGGGAGACGTTTGGTAGTGAAGATCAATTGATAGAGAAAGCAGGAAAAAACAGAGAGATCTCAAGAAAAAGAGGAAATTTCTGACTCTGTTCTGCTCCTTTGGTTGGTTCTTATTATTAAAGTCGGGTTGACTGTCCCACCATTTCTTTTAAAAAAACCAAAAGAAAAATGAAAAGTAAAGAGAAAAACACTCTCAAAGAGGATTCAACCTCCTCTCTCTCTCTCTCTCTAACCTTTTATATGAATCCTCAATTCCCAATCCAATTTTCTTTTTGGTGAAAAAAGCATTTAATGTATGGGAACAAATCTCCAGCTCCTTTCTATACAAAATAATTGTCGTTTTAAAGGCATGCACATTTATTAAGAAAGTTAATAAAATATCTAATATATCTTTATTAATTACATATTAAAGTGCCTTGAAAATATAATCTGTGTAATATGTGAAATTAAAATGTGAAAGAAATTATGGATAATTTTGAAAGTAAAATCATAAATATGCATAAAAAATCACAAACGACACTTATTTTGAATAATTAAAATCCCTCTAAAATGACACTTATTTTAAATAGGAGGGAGTATTTTATAAATACGGTTTTAATTCATCTCATCCACATATTTATATGAGATTCGTATGAATATTTGAATGAGATTGATTGAAACAGTTGATTTCATTTGTTACTGTAATTATATTAGGCTTGACATTTAAGTCCGAGACTAACTCAATCTAATTTGAAGTCAGCAAGTTTAATTCGGTTTAATCATACTTTAGGTCAGATTCAAACTTTTTTCTAATTTTCAAATTATAAATTAGATTCAGATTCTAACTGTTCAGTTAGATCTAACCCAAAACTTGCAAATTTTTAAAATTGATAATGTATATTTTCAATTAATTTCAACTTCATAACAATCAATTATATATATATATATATATATATTTATATTTACTTGAAATTTTGAAGTATAAGTCATTTCTTAATCTTAATTTCATAAATTTTCTTAAATTATTTTTTTTATACTATTGGTTAATTTTGTCAAAAATAGTTTTTCTACCTATTAAAAATAAGGTTATGTATTACTAAATTTATCCGGATTTCACGTGTCAGTGAGAGTTTTATGAGGGTTATTTTGTTGTAAACTATTTGTTAATTTTGTTTTGGATAATTAATTAAGTGTCTTAATTTTAAAATTAAGGCCAGTTGTTGCTAAAAGGGAGTTTGATTAGTTGGTGTGCGATGCGATGATGCAAACCAGGGGATTCGGGCCCACAATATTGTTTTTAGAACCGACCTTTGGTGGGATCCACTTAGCCGGCGCTTATATGCTTTTGATGAAAGTGGACGGTGCGATCTTGACCTTTACAGCGCGTGTCTAGCACGGACCAATAATCCGACATCAATATTGCCAGACATGCTCTTTGCTTCTGACCAACCTTGTTGTCAGGTCCGAATTTCGCTAGGATATTTTACCCTGTGTTATTTAATTTGACTACATAATTGTTTCGACTTTATAGATGAGACTTAGGATAAGAACTGGACAATTAGAACAAAAATTATGATACATGTATATATTATTTAGGGGGTGCTTGGTTGATGGATTTGGGAAGGAGTTTATGGGTTTAGAAAGAAAAAGTAAGTGGTTAGTTTTTAATTATCATCATAGGAGTAATAGTTTGATATCCTACTTTTGAGGAATCCTCTATACTTTCTATTTAGGGAGTGCTTGGTTAAAAGATATGAAAATAAATCAATAGGAATGGAATGAATGGTAATGGTTGGTTAGTTATTATGATTGATTGAATAGTTTTTTCATACCCAAGTTTTAGATAATGGTCCGTACCCTCCATGCGTGGGAGGAATGGGTTTGATTCTTACCAACACAATAATTTTTTAATTTTTAATTAAAATATACTTAATTAAAATATATAATATAATATAATATAATATAACTAAGATAAATCTAATTAATTAATTAAAATAATTAATCAAGATAAAATCTAATTAATTAATTATAATTAATTAAATGATTAATTAAAATCTAATTAATTAAAATATAATTAAAATGTAATTAAAATATTATTCATTAATTACTTAAGATATAACATCATTTGCATTACCAGAAGAATGTAAATTGTATTAAACTATGTGACTTGATTTTACTATAGCAGTGGAATGGTGGATATTATGGTTATGTTGATGAATTGTACAATATTTTGGATGATCAAACTATATTTTAAGGATATTATGTAACTAATGATATGTTGATGTAAGAAAATACTAGAATATTTTTTTTCTTCAAGAGTCGTAGGTGTAACACCCCATTCCCAACTGGCATATGCACGTGTGTCCATCAGATACACACGTATAAATGCCTGTTAGAAATGACATGTTAATTATCTTACCTTCACTGTACATAACATGGCATCATACACTAAACCATCAATC
>JANVCL010000005.1:3826412-3838583 GCA_026546855.1 Erythroxylum incrassatum | reverse complement strand
ATTATTAATATTAATTAATTACATTATTATCAATTAAAATATTATTAATTAATTAAAATATTGTTATTAATTAATTAGTTAAAATATTGTTATTAATTAATTAAAATATTATAATTAATTAAAAAATAATTAACTAGTTACAATACAATTATTGAAATATAATTTATTCATTAATTAAAATACTCGAATTAATTAATTAAAATATTTTAATTAATTAATATATTGTAATTAATTAATTACATTATTTTTTCAAACCAACCACTGTAAATGGTAATGATAATTATTCCTTTCTCTTAACCAACCATTATAATTATAATGATAATATCTATTCGCATTCCTTACTATATTCATTCTCATTCTTATTACCATTTCTCTGTATAAACCAAGTGCCTCCTAAAGCACTTCAACTCTCGCCAATATTCACGATCTTATGTGTTATTGAGAGGATCTCTGCAATGAATGCTTTAGTTGAATTAAGGCGGAGGTTGGTTAACACAGAATAATAAGAATGAAAATAAATATAGTAAAAAATGGGAATATATATTATCATTATAATTATTATGGTTAGCTAAAAAGAAGAAATGAATATTATTATTATTATTATTATGATTAGTTGAAAACAAACAATGATTACCATTACTATTAATAGTAGCTAGTTTGTAAAAAATATTAAGAAATAAAATTTTATTATATTTTAATTAATTATACTGTAATTAATTAATTACAATATATTAATTAATAAATTAATTATATGTTAATTAATTATATTTATTTAATTAATTAGTATTAAAAATATTTTTAAAAAAATAGTCACTATTAAAAATATTTTTCAAAGTTTTTAAAATAATAATAAATATTTTATTACTAATAATAATTATAAATTAAATAAAACTTACAAATAAATTATTTTTATTTTAATATTTTATATAATATTTATTAATAAATACTAATAAAAATATTGTATTTCTTATATTATTTAATTTTAAAATTATTATTTATAAGCTAATATTTATTTTATATATTTTCAATTATTAAATCAAAATTTATATATTTTAAAATTAATTATATTTATTAAATTAATTTTATAAATTTAAAAAACATTTGTGAATTATTGTAATATTTTAAATATTTTATATTATTCTTAATTTTATAATTGTATGATGATAATAATTTTTATTTATATTAATTGTGGTTATTATGTATATGTAAAATATTTAAAAATTATTGTTATTTCATATTAATTGTCATTATTATTTATTATTAAAATATTTGACAGCATGGTTGATGTAAACAGTGAACTAGTAAAGTATACAGTACATCTATATAATATACTAATATGGACTATTTTGTAATTTTTAAAAATTTTATAGATTATTTCATAAATTTAAAAGATTTCTCGAAACGGTACCCGGTACCAACCAGTACCGGTACAGTTCCGTTCCAGAACTCAATCCGATACCGAGCCCAATACGATATTCATAACATTGGTCAAGGGTATGTTTATTATTTTTGTGAATATATTTTATAAATAAACAATTTATTAATTTAAAGATTAATTTATTGTTACAGAGTGAGTCTTGGAATAACCAATTAAGTGTTTTTGTAACCACAAGATTAAGGGGATAGTTGGTTCGTATAGAAGAATGACAATACGAATGAAAATGAATATAGTGAGAAATGAAAATGAATATTATCATTATAATTATGATGGTTGGTTAAGATAAATGAATGATTACTATTATTATTTATAGTAGTTGGTTTGTAAAAAAATTAAGAAATAAAAATTAATTATATTTTAGTTATTTAATTAATTATATTTTAATTAATATATTGTAATTAATTAACTATAATATTTTAATTAATTAAAATATATTGTAAATTTATCAATACGTTTTGAGCAACTTAAATTGAATATTACGTTGACTCATTTTTATTGTAAAACAAAAAAAGCATCACGCATTGGCATTAAACGACGTGCCGTTTACGTATCTTTTTCTTTTATAAAGTTTCTAGAATAGGAGGGAACGGTGACGACGTCGTATAGCTTAACCGAGTAACGCCTACGCGCCTCAAAGAGAAATGATGCGAACGAGAAGTGAGAACCTCTCTCTGCTTCCTTAGTGTCTCGAGAAGATGATGAAGAAGAATATCGCCGGCGCGACGCTCGTCGCCGCCTTCCTCCTCCTTGTCTCCTCCTCTCACTGCTTCTACCTTCCCGGCGTCTCACCCCGCGACTTTCGCAGGGTAACCACCACCCTTCTTTTTCTTTTCTTTTTTATTTATTTTATTTAGTCGTAGATTATTTAGTTTCTTCCTCTTTTGGTCCAACTGTTAAATCTGAGGGTTGTAGCGTTTAGGTCTCTCTAGATCCATGGCTTTTTGTAGGATCTGCCGCCTTTCACTGTTTGGCGCTTATTTGCGAAATGTGTTCTTTTTCGTCGTGTAAAGAATCTTTGATCATGAAAGTTGACGCATTGCAGCGTTGGATACGTGATTTTGCGCTCTTGAGAATTAATATTATGTACTTAAATTTTCTTGAGGATGAGAAGTGATCTGAAACTATGAGCTGGAAAGACTTGTATGCAATACAGAATGTTCAACTTTGACTAGAAGTGGCCATTAATCTCCGTTCTTTTAACGATGAAGATTGCCTCTCTTATTCACAGGAAAACATTTTCTTGTTATAGTCCAGACAATTTGTAAGGAATGCTTCGTTTTATCCCATACTATTTGTGAGTTTTAAAAGATTTCAATTTCGAATCCCAAGAAATTTCTGCAGATAGTTTAAGGGTGGAGCTTTTCATGTATTTGGAGAACCTTTATGTTGTTATTATGATGTGGTCGTTTATGTGCTTTATTTTTTCTGCGGATAGGGTGATATTCTTTCTGTTAAAGTCAACAAGCTGTCTTCTACAAAGACTCAACTTCCATATGACTACTACTACTTGAATTTTTGTAAGCCTGAAAAGATTGTGAACAGTGCTGAAAACTTGGGAGAGGTTCTTCGTGGTGACCGCATTGAGAACTCTGTTTATACTGTAAGCATTGAGGTTTTCTATAGTTTGGTTAATTTTAAGCTATGACTATATGTATTGGCAAGAAAGAGTGATAATTTAATGCTCTTGTTGTGGATCTAATTTGTTTATACTGCTTCAGTTTGAAATGATGGAAGAGGCTTCATGCAAAGTGGCAGGTCGAGTGACTCTTGATACTGAATCTGCCAAGAATTTCAAGGAGAAAATAGACGATGAGTATCGAGTTAACATGTTAGTTGCTGCTTTACTTCCCTTGATTTGTTGTTATCTTTATTGGATGGTTTTGCTCTAGTTTTACTAATCGTTTTGGTGTTGCCAAGTGCAGGATCCTTGATAATCTTCCAGTTGCTGTTCTTAGACAGAGGAGGGATGGAGGTCAGTCTACAACATATGAACATGGCTTCCGTATTGGCTTTAAGGGGAATAATGTTGTGGTATGTTTTTGGTTAATCTTTTTTCTGCTACTGCTGATTGAATTACCTGTGCCTTTTCCAGACCAAGGGTAAGTATTTTATCAATAACCACTTGAGCCTTAGGATGATGTACCACAGGGATGTTGAGACAGAATCTGCTCGCATAGTTGGGTTTGAGGTTACTCCAAGTCGGTATTTTGTCATCTTCCTTTTTGTGATTTTGACGTTGCATTTTTATTGTTTAAGTTATTTATGTAGTTACAGAGATCATATGATTTGGCATTCAATCATATATTCTATATTTGAGTCAAACACATGGCATTGTATGATTTTTTTGAGGCACAGAAAGTTTCAGTAACCAAAGCATTTTTAACATTTACATACATGTGTGGCCTTGATGGTGTGTATCTTTATTTTAAAAGCACGCTTTCCTTTTTGAAGATCAGCTTATGTTGCTTGAGGCTTGGAATACCATTTTTCTTCCAAGTTCTTGTATCTGATATTTCTAACTATAATCAGCTAGAAACTCAAGATGAATCTCAGGAGGAGATAGGGTTGAAACTTGTTCATGGAGATGCATTCAGGGCACCCATCAATTTTGGATTGCTCTGTGTGCATGTTGGTACAGGTATACAGATCTTTGGAATGACACTTGTTACAATGATATTTGCTTTGCTAGGATTCTTGTCTCCTTCCAACAGAGGTGGCCTTATGACTGCTATGGTTCTTTTATGGGTGTTTATGGGTATATTTCGTGAAAAAATGTTAGAAATTGTATAGTTCTTTAACATTATTTCTTGTAAATCTTACGTTCTTATTTCAACAGCCTTGTCAGTAAAGGATGCAAATTAGTTGGTTGTGGCTCAACTGTGCCAACTCTTCAGATTTCACATGATGATCTGGCAAAATTTGTTTTGATACTTCCGATGAATAGATATTTGTTCGTACTGGGATTCGAAATCGAATAGTTCTTACAGGTCATTTACCTTCTTTTGGTTGCATCTTTGTTTTGTATATTGAAAATTTGGAATCTGGATGTCTTTAATTGCTTGGAGTTGCTAATGAAATTACTTTATGGTGACTTCAAGTTAATTGAGTTGAATTTAATGATCAGTTTCTTTTATGGAGAGGGAGAATTAAAGTTTTTTGTTTTTTGTGGAGATCCTTATATTTCTAACAGTTACTAACTTGGTTCCATCGATGACATTTCAGGAAAAGAAAGCTTAGTTTCTTTAGCAACAGAAGCATCAAGGAGAGCTCTTCAGATGGCAGAGATTGAACCTGATGATGTAGACATGGTGTTGTTCTGCTCATCTACGCCAGAAGATCTTTTCGGTAGTGCTCCTCAGGTATAACTTGATGTTTTATGGTTCTTCTATTTTCTTAATGTTGCTAACAACAAGAAATTGAGTTATGAATGGTTGAATGAAAACGCAAAAAGTTGTGTGATTCATGAGACAGTATGAATACTGTTTAAATTCATATTTATTTACTCTTTGCTGCATCTACTATCCACCATCTATGTGTAGATAGAATCGTTTTCTTGTCTACCCTCTTAATTTATGCTACAAGTTAATAATATGCTAAAGTGCAACTTGATTTGCTTAGCTTCTTCTAAATTCATCTTGTCTATTAGTTTAATCCATGTTGCAATATCCATTTTTTACCACACTCCTTGAACTCATGTTGTTGATGAAATTTTCGCTAGAAATGAATTTAGGTGGAAGATCTTTGCATTTTCCATTGTATTTTAAAAGTTAAGGGATTAGAATTAATAAAGTTCCTTGAATAGATAGAATTTTGTTGTTCGATGCATGATCAATTTATTAGATTTAGACGTGGATAAATGGCACTTCATTAAGTGTCTTGTTGAAGAATTTGTAATTTTTGGATATTTAGTAATAGCCGATTTTGAGTTGTGTAATGCACCATTGACAGCTAAAGTTTAAGAATCAACTAAGCTAAATTGGTTCTTGATCCTTCTTGATCTAAGTTTTTTTATAGCTGATGAGTAATAAATTTGGCCATTAGTTAAATTTATGTGAACGCAACTGGGATCATTTAGAAGCATCGGTTCTTTTTCTCTCTAGTAAACCCTGAAATGCTTCCTTTCCTGAAAGACTCCTGTAAGTCGTGAAGTAAGATTTCATTTTTTACTAACCTTTATACCCTTTCTTTGGATATATGACCTAATCTTTTATGCTAAAAAAGAGCAGAACATTCATCATGTGCACTACATTTATTTCCTATAATATGATCAACATGAAACAAAGATTCAGCAAAATCAATATCAAGATTGAAACGATATAAAATCCATCAATCCTCCAATTGTGACAATTAAACTCCAAAATTTTAATTGTAATCTATCAATTATTTTTATTGGTAAACCAATCTTTTGGAGATACTTAAACAAGCAAAAAGTCACCCAGAGTACGAACCCTGCGTCAGCAAGAGGAAAAAGAAAGGAAAAGAGTTGACACATGCATGAGCATTCCTTAAGAGTTTGAGCTGTGAGAAACACTGAGAAGAATGATGATCTATCAGGATGTGAGGAAATGAAGGTTTATGGACATCTAGACACGAGAAATAGCATCTGGTTACTTGTTCTGTGAATACTATTAGAGACTAGATACTTGTGCGGCTACAGTGTTTAAGATTGACCGATTTCAAAAACAATTCGAGGGATACTTCAAAACTATGATCAAGCTTCATAATAAGGTACAAATTAAGATTCATGCTTTATTATGACTTCTGTGCGTTAACTATTATATAAAATTAAAGTGATATTGATTTTCAGGAAAATCAAAATATCAAAATAGTAGCAACCACCCACATTATGAAATTTCGAAATTATTGTTTGATAATCCATGTATATGTTGAGTAGTTAAATCCTATACTTATTAGAAAACTTACTAGCTAGCCACATTGATTAGATGAAGAAACATTAAGATCTTTGACTATTTCAATCGATGCTTTCAAACGTACAAAGAGCCTTCCTAGGAATCTGAACATAAGGAACACTTTTACCTTTTCTACCGAGTCTCATGTCACTTGAAATCTTAAAAAAACTTCTTCATCTATAAAGCCATTCAAAAATGCACTTTTTACATCCATTTGAAAAAGCTTTATGTCATGATAGACAACATATGTAAGCAAAATCCTAATAGCTTCTAGTCTTTCTACCAGAGCATACGTCCCTGGCGTGGCCTTGCCTTCAGATCTCCCGCGACGATCATATATGGAAATAATTCCGTTGGAATGACAAACTTCTTCACAGTTCTTCACGGAAAAAACGAGGAAGAAAATGACCAACAGACCAATAAGGCTAAAGGCGTGGGAATTATATCAGGTAAGACATGAACATATCACCCTATAGGGTTATTTCAATTAACCCTCATTATCCATCATCAGTTCAACTTCATTTTCATAACATTCCAAAAATTTCCTCACAATAAGTTCAATGGCGTGCCCATACAAATCAGTCGCCATAATTTTAGTTTGATTTACTAGATTTTGATCAATGATCCAAAACCCCCCTTTTTATCAACTTGAATTGCAATTTTGACTAATAGGCTCTGCAAGTGCATCAAACCCTGTATAGAGGGATTCAAATTCAAGTAGAATTACAATACCAACTAAAGCAACATATTATATATTCAACTTTCTCAACGATGAATATCTGTACTCTCTGATTTTGATCAATAAAAGAACCTGAAGGAGGTTTTCTACCATAAACCCATTCAAAAGGAGTGGACCCTGTGGATATGTGAAAATTAGTGTTTTACCATAAATAAGACCAACGTTTGGGCTTAAAGGAAACTTTTTATCTATAAATTGTAATCTTGTTCCTATTGTTGCTTCTCCATAAATGAGGTTTCAAGTTGATATAAAAGCTACTAGAGAAGATGCTTAAAAACTATATAGGGCTAACTTGAGATAGATTGGTTGCCTGGAATTGAGATAAAGCTTATGAAATTCATACTGCTCACTCCTCTCTGTTGGAGTTTGTACCGGCACTTGTGACCTTTACCTCATAGTATAAGTGAAAGCCTGAGCAAAAGCTTGAAAGAACCTCAAATCCATGATAGGCACAGGAGGAGGAGGCTGCTTCTCCATTACATTCTACCAAGAACAAGCTCTAAGGGCGTGGTAACTATGAACGATGAACATTGTTTGTTTCATCTACTTACTCACTAACCCATTAATCGTCCGTTCATGATTTTAAAATACATGATGAAGTCTAAGGGAGATAGATTAGAGATACTTCAGTTTGATGGGACAGACTTAGAGTTACCATCATCTATTGGCAATCTAAAAGGGCTGAAGTTTTTAGCTATTTATAGTTCCTCCAAAGTTACTTATGTTCGTAAAAGTGTGGTTGAGTTAATGATCCAAATCTATATGTAACAACTCTAGAGGTCTAGATAAAGTTACAACATTTTTATAAGAAAAAGATGTTTTAACTTGTTTTCCTTTTTAACAAATCTCACAAAAGAAGTCTTTGTTAAAACTTATTTATCGTAATCCTCTTATCAGATCATGTCTAACCAACTTGGAAATATGTTTAATACTAACATGACCTAGCTTTTTATACCATATCAGCTTTTCCTCATCTTTTGATATAAAACATGAAATATTTTGAATGCAAACCCAAAGAAGGAGTGCCTTTGAGGTATTTGAGAGGATGAAAAGCCAGCCTAAGATGAGAATCCCTTGTTTGATTTACAAATTGACTTAGTTGTTGAACGGAGTAAGTGATATCAGGTCTTGTGAACCCTAAGTACAATAATCTACCCACAATCCTTCTATACTCCTGAGGATCAGATAACAAAGTACCAGTACCAGCGGTTTGCGCTTCTTGTGTGTTTTGCGCTTCTTGTGTGTTTTGCGCTTCTTCTGTGTTTTTCGCTTCTTCTGTGTTTTGCGCTTCTTCTGTGTTTTGCGCTTCTTCTGTGTTTTGTGCATATTCTGTGTTTTACGCTTCTTCTGTGTTTTGCGCATCTTTTGTGTTTTGCGCATCTTCTGTGTTTTTCGCTTCTTTTGTGTTTTGCACTTCTTATTTGTTTTATGCTTCTTCTGTGTTTTGCGCTTCTTGTTTGTTTTGCGCTTCTTGTGTATTTTGCGCTTCTTCTGTGCTTTGCGCATATGCTGTGTTTTGCGTTTCTTCTGTATTTTGCGCATCTTCTGTGTTTTACGTATCTCCTTTGTTTTGCGCTTCTTCTGTGTTTTGCGCTTTTTCTATGTTTTGCGCTTCTTCTGTGTTTTGCGCATCTTCTGTGTTTTGCGCTTCTTCTGTGTTTCCTTTGAGCCAATGTCTCTTTTCCTTTAGGCCTCTTTTCCCTTATCATTTTTCTTTGTCTCACTACCCAAACCCTCCTTTCTTTGCAAAGCTTTAACCTAGTCCAATCATGCATCCATCATCAACTACCTTTTTTTTCGTCTTTAGTGAAAGAAATTTGAGGTTCGACTGAAGGAGTGATGGGCTAGATTTGAGTAACTGTAGGCCTGTAGCCCAAAATCTGCTTCTCTAAGGCACTTAGTTGGGCCTTTGAGCATTACAACTGTTTTCATTTACTAGAAAAATAAAAGGAACAAAATTACAGGGGAAATTGAGAAGTTTTGGTTTCGGTTTCATTTTTTATTTTATAAAAGGATTTAGTTAGTAATATTTAGTTATACTTTTTATTGTTAATAATTCAAAAACAACTTGTTTATTCTCAAAAGTTGAGCCTTGCATATACTTATATTGGATTGTTATTTTTAAATTATTAATAACATTTAGTTAAAATTCATAAATAAAAAGGACAATTTCTTGTCGCAGTCTAGCCCACTTCTTATTTATTAAATTCAAATAATACGATATAGATATAAAATTATATAAGGTCCACTTTAAAAACCCAAATTTACTTTAATAAAGAATTATATTTCTTCTCTTTGTAATTTTTGGGCTTAAATGCATACCCAAAAATTAAAATCTATAATAGACATTTGGGTAGGGAGCTAAGATTTTTGGAAGATTGTGTTACTGTTCAGGGTAACTCATGTGGGCAGAAACTTTGATTGAGAATTTGATTTGTTTAGAGGTTGAATTTGCTTGGCTATTCACGAAATTGCTCATCTCTTCTTCTAATTTTAAGACACCAAAATAGCCTATTCTTCCCATTTTACCCTTCACTTACATAGACTTTTCCATCTTACCCTTGTTTTGTCTTTTATGTCTCTACACCTTCAATCCATTAACTCCACATTAACTATAACTAAGCCCCAATCCAAATCGGTATATATTTTTTTCAACGCTATTCAAAGCAATTCAAAATTCAAAACGTATTCATAAGATTCCCTCACCTTAATTCATTTGATTCTTCAAATTCAATCTACAATGTTTCTTCATTTGCATACCAAGCTTATTGTTACTTTGACCATGAGCTTGTAAGAGTTATTAGTAAAGACTCATCCTCTCTTATCTTTTATTGATTTTACTATATCATTTTGTCTTTATTGATTTCATCTTATTATTTAGTTGTAATTTATTTGATTTGGTAAACAC
This sequence comes from Erythroxylum incrassatum, assembly GCA_026546855.1. Lineage (NCBI taxonomy): Eukaryota > Viridiplantae > Streptophyta > Magnoliopsida > Malpighiales > Erythroxylaceae > Erythroxylum > Erythroxylum incrassatum. Next base: position 3,828,588 of record JANVCL010000005.1, on the reverse strand, counting down.
AAATCCCTGTTCGCAATCGCAAAATGGCTCTAGCTTCGATTTTCTTTTCTTTCACAAAACTACAGAACTTCAAAAATTCATAACTTTTCACTCAAAAATCCAAAAATTGCAAACTTGGTATCAATAGAAAGCTCAAAGGAAGCTCTACAACTTCCGTGAAGGACTTAAAAAGCAATTCCTTTTCTAAAGGAAGAAGAAGAAAAGAAGAGGAAATCAAGCTTGTAAGGTAAGATCTATGCTATTTTGTTCTTGTTTGGTTTGAAAAAGGAAATAGAAAGATGGGTTTTTGTGATGGGAATAAATGGAGAAAGAAGATGGTTTAAGGAAACCCATTTGATTTTAGGGTTTCTAAGCTAAGTTTTAGGTTTTCTAACCTAGATGGACTATGGGTAGGTTAAGATTGAGCTTGATTTGTGTTGATTTCACTTGTTGGGAATTTGAAGTTTTAGGGATTTTATTGAATTGGAATTGAAAAGGAGAAATTGATTGTTTAGGAAAATCAAGAACAACCTATTCAAGAGCAAGAGGAAGGGCACCATTGAATTTGGATTTTCAAGAGTTATAAGGTGGGTAATATCTTTATGGTTGTTGTGTGATGGGCAAATGCCCTATTTGTATGTTTATGCTTAGATTTCGTGAATTTGAACTGTTATGATTATATGAAAAATATATGATGATTCATTATCATGTCATGCCATGAAAGATGAATGGGTTTTTGTATGATGAATTATAACCATGTTATACCTTGAAAAAGGTTATGACATTTTGAATTGAACTATGAGCATGATTATGTTATGCCTTGTATTATGGCATTTTGATTAAATGGAAAGAAAAAAAATCACGAGAATATGAACATGTGATTAAATTATTGATTTGAGCATGCAAATTGATTGTGTTTGGGCGAGAGAGGAACCGTTTCGTAGTCACGTGCACATCAACATAAGCTTTCTCCCGGTTGCCCGTTTGTGGCCCACGAGATCCGAAAAGTGGACTCGTTTCGTTCACGGTGTAAACTTCAGTTTCGCCGTTTTGTTTCACGAAACCCTCCAGCCACTTGGTTGTGCATTTGCATTTAAACATGTTTAGTTATGATGCAAATTATGTGTTATGCTTGGATGATATTTTGAATTATGAAATGTGAATTGGAATTGTAAATGTTGAACTTTCATTGCGATGTGTATGCCTACATGAATGTTTATATATATGGTTGATTGTGTAGCTCATCACCAATGGTTATAAATATATTAGCTACTAAGCTATGTAGCTCAACCCAATATTTTTCCCACTCCTCAGGTGCAGATTTGAAGAAGAATTTATAATCCTTGCAAGGCAATTGGACAACTTCGAAATAGTTAGCTTTTGTACTAAGCTAGTTTGAACACTTTTGTATAACTTATTAAGCATGCCAAACATTGAGCATCCATTTGTATTTGTTTTAAATTTGTGATGTGTATATTGATTTGTAAATAAAGTTGTTCAAATATTTACTTTGTTTAGTAATGAGAATGTAAATTTGAGGATTTCCTTTTGTATATGAATATGTCTTTTTAAAGGATGAGTATGATGATTGTGGAAGTGGAATGCGTGTATGCATATGCTTTCTTCGTTATGATTGCGAATTGTTGTTTATTTTAGAATAGGATGTTAGAAATTGGAAAGGTTTTATGGGTTAAATTATTGAGGTGGGATTCAAGAGTGTGACGAAAAGTATTTAGTAGTTGAATTGATACGAAGAGATATTGCATTTTACAAGCTTTCATAGGTATTGAAATTGTGTTACCAACGTCAAGGGAAAAACTGGATTAATATAGGTTGAATTGGACAAAGTGGTCTTCTTGAACATTGTAGTTTATCATCTTATCTTTCCAACGGCATAAAGTTTGTAAAATTTGGGTACCGGAGTTGATAGATATGAGCATTATAAGTGATGATGCTATATGGGAGGTATGAATATGACAGCTATGGTAAATGATGAGAGTTTGTGTATTCTATAAGTTTTTGAGTTGATATTTGGAAGTTTAATGCATTCAAATTGGAAAAGGAGTGTTATTACACTTGAAGGGTTGAATTTGGGAAGATTATGAGTGTATTTGGTGTTAGAATGGATGTTGGAAGCATTGGAGAGGCTTTGGAAGGAGTTTTGGGTCACCCATGTCCGTTTAATGGACATTAGGTC
>JANVCL010000005.1:3809237-3819802 GCA_026546855.1 Erythroxylum incrassatum | reverse complement strand
ACTGTAAACCAGTTGATAAGAAGAGAGCTTATTTCATAATGACAACAGGGTACTCCCTAACAAGAATTAATTACAGAGATAAAGATGTGTCTCTCTATACACATTACTGACAACAATTTACTTTACAAATGAAGGAAGGACCCACCAAATAATGAGATGTGCATGTGTCCAAATGTTTCAGTTAGGAAGTTATAACTGCTTCACACTTTCAGCCATCAAAACCAAGAAAGAGAAAAGAAAAAAAAAAGACAAGGAGGGACCTCTGCAACCTAAGCTTTTTCAGAATGAAGTCGATAGTCAATCAGATCTTGGTTATAACATCTCAGGCACCCTAGTTGAGCTTTAAATGATGAGCCCTGAACCTTCTAGAAAGTTACTCAACTTATTTTGGTTCCAACGAAAACCAATCACAAGTGTAAAGATGCAATAATAAAGGATGAGACCATTGGTTAAGCACGTTACTGTTACTACTAAATTGATGCTTTGCTTTATGAGAAGACAGTAAGGTTCATCCACAGGTTTCAACTGTGGTCAGGGTAGCAATAGACTATTTAAGCTGCCCATTCAAACAACAATGCCAGAAAATACAGGAAGATTTGAAGAGTCCTTTTCAGAGAATATAGACCAGATTATGGTTTAACAAAAGGTAATATGTACATACCATATTCATCAATAGGAGCGTCATAATCATAGCTTGTAGCTATGAAAGGACCACCAGCAGTTCGACCAAAGTTTGTTCCGCCGTGATACTGGAACAAGAAATCCAAAAAGCTTGGCTTAATTACAGCATCAATCTATAAACCTACAAACTATGCTAGTACTTAAACAATAAGCTAACCATGTAGTAATTAACAAATGCTCCTCCTTTCTGGATGAACCTTGCAACTGCAAATGCCAAATCTTCAGCTGGTCGGTAAGGGACCGGACCACCAAATTCAGTAAACCTGAAGGAAAAACAGAGAAAACAGGAGTGAACATGTTTAGCACAAATTTTGTTTCTTCATCAATTCCAGTTCCTACATAGGGGCTCTATATTAATAAAGGACGACGGAGGCATGTAGCACGAAATCAATCCTCACCATGCAGTCCAGGCCTCGGTCCACATCTTGGGCTTGTAAGGCTTGTTTGGTGAGAAGTAGTCACAGTAGAAACCATTGCAGGCATTAATCTGTCGGGACAGCAGAAAGATTAGAAGGAGATGATCAACTGATATTACAACAACATAAGGGCGTGTTTTTTCACAACAAGAAGACACCAAACTCCATTTATTTGGATTGAGTTATGAGGCATTTTATCTGTCACTCCCTACAAGCCAAGTAAGGAAGGAACAATGAATATAATAAAGAGGTATGGTCATCATTTTATCTAATAGAAGACCCTCAAAGAGTTAGGTCTGAGAAACTATGGAAGCAGAGCCATGCGCAGTGAGGAATAATTATTCATTTCTTCCATGACCAATCGAGAAGACAAGATACTATTGATTAGCAACACCACTAAGGAAGTTAGGCTACATAACATGAGGACCATCACTAAATCAATATAAAAATTCCAAGTTAAAATAACAATCGACAACTTACAATAGGATCTGGAGCATCATCTTGCTTGCACATGACCCATGGGACACCAGTACCAAGTCCTACAGCCATGCTTGCTGCCCACTTAGCATAAGCTTTACCAGGTGCACCAAGTTCATATTCCATGGGTCCATACTCGTTCTCAATCTGCCATGGGAATTGATATGAAAAGAAAAGAAAGAAAAGCCACTTCCTTTAGTATATGCCAAGTTCCATAAAACGAATGGTAACATCAGGGACATCTGACTAGAAATACACAATCTGTTTACTATTGAAGTAAGACCCAAGCGATAAAGATAATGAGAAATGTGCTACCTGGGATAAAATTATTGGACCACCCTGAGACTCATATAACCTTTCTGCTTTCATCATATTGACAATCTTTGTTGTAAATCTTTGCATATAAGCCTGCATGACAAAATAAGGACGGAAGGATGGATGTGTCAAATCAACAATAGAAGTAAGAAAGTAAAACTATCCAAAAGTAAAGATGAGAAACCACAAAAGCTCTCACCTTGAAAGGGCCATTGTCAGTTCTGAAACTGATCCCATGAATGTACTTGAGCCAAACTGGGAAACCCCTGAACATTTAAGCAGGAATTTCTATTACACATCAATAAGCTAAATGAGCTTTTTCTTCTGCTTATATTATAAGCATGCACTTTGAACTGAGAACGCCGGTTAATTACCCAAAGTTCCACTCAGCACAGGCATAAGGTCCAACCCTGAGATGAACATAGAGACCTGCTTGCTGCACCAGCTTGATGAACTTGACAAGATCATAGTTTCCATCAAAGTAATACTGTTACAGATAAAAAGTCTCAATAAAAATAAGAACTAAACAGATTGCTTGTTCAAGTGAAATTACAAATAGAATTAGCAAAGAAAGAGGGCATTTTTGGTCATATTACTTTTCCAGGCGAAGGTTCATGCCCATTCCAAAAGACATAAGTCTGAATCACATCGACTCCTCCTTCTTTTGCCTTCTCAATAAGATCTGGCCACATCTGCCATATCCCAATCAAAACCGTCAATCAAAAAACAGAGACTTTACGTAAACACGTCTGTGCACATACGAAGGAAAAAAAGAAGAGAAACACAGAGACTTAAAAAGCACAACTTGCATGTGCCCCTTTGGAGAGAAGCTCCAAACAGAAAAAGAAACTGAGAAACATATAAAAGATGGAAACTTCGACAAAACAAGAGAAGGCATGGAAGCACATTGGCAGCAATACCTCAGGGGTGCTTCTTGGGTAGTGAATGGACCCAGAAATAAGGATCCTTCTCTGACCATTAATGGTGATAGCCCTCGAGTCATAAGAGACAGAGGCAGCAACAGAACAAACCCAAAACCCCAACAACAAAACCCCAACCACATTGTTGCACAATGCAAGCTTCTTCAAGGTCATGTTGCAATCACCAAAAGAATCAACAGAACCCTTCAAAGCAATAGTCTTTTTGCTCTTATTCTTTCCCTCTGAGCACACTTTATTCTATGCTTCTTTATCTGGACACAGAAAAAAAAGGTACATATATAAAAGAGAAACACAAGCTAAACAACAAAACCAGCTGGTTCCTTTCTTTTCAGGGATACAATGGAAGAGAAGAGCAACAAAAAAAGACGAGCTAAGACAAATAAAGTATCAGTCTTTCAGTAGTAAAAACATGTGTGAAAGAGCCGTGCTATGTAGGCAAGAGGAGCTATAATGGCTGATTATGCACAAAAATGAAGGTGCTTTGCAGCTGTTTTTATAAACCCAACAACAGTGGAGAGTTTGGAGAAATGGGTCCCATTTTGTGAGGCTTTCGGTCCCACTTCTTTGTCCTTACTGCACATACTACTTGGAAATTCCCACAATAAAAAAAGTTTATATTTTTACAATTTTTTTGTTTTTCCTTTTATTTTGTTTATTTATTTGTTGTTTGCCATTAAATGAATTAAAATAAGGATATAGTATTAATTTAAAGGTGTGCTTGGCTTGTTCTTAACTTTGGAGAGCCTTTCTTTCGCTTTTTTGAGAATACAAAGATTCTCTAAGGCGATCCCAAGGCGGACCTCCATTTTTGTTTGCTTAAGGGGCTGGTTTTCTCAGGTACATTTTATGGCATAAGGTGGCTATTCCGGTTTTGTTTACCGTTCTATGACTTTCTCTATCCATCCATCTATGTCCATTATACAGGGTGGCACCTAAAAAGGGACACATATTAAAGCACTCATTAAATAAGCTGGATATTAATTATTTAGTAATTATTTTGCAAATTTCAGAATTTTAACTAAAGTCACGGGGATCGTAAAGGTTACTCTTTTGTGATTAAAAAGGTGCGGATTCGAAAATAGCTATTTATAAGTTTTTAGTATTTGTATGAATAATTTATATGGTTTTTTTTTCATGTTCTTACCATTAGTTGTAAATTGAGTACAACATTGAATGAAGTAATGTGTGCATAAATGTGGAAGTTGGGAACATAATGGGATTACCCCGTGACACGAAAATGACATTTTCTTATAGCCCCAATATTTTATGTTAACATTCATTAAGTTGCTCAAAATTCAAATTTGTTGCTGATTTATATGCAATTTGGTTATATTAAAAAAAAGATACACTATGGATAATGATTATGTTGTTAACCTTTTTTTTTAACAAAGAAATCACAATTGTTATTTTTTAAATGCGCACTGAATAAACCTCTATATTGATGCAATAATTTGCAAATCACGTCAACTTGATATTTTAAACTAGGCAAATCTTATACGATAGGCTCGATCAAGAGAGCATAAGTGGAAAGATTCGACCACTTCCTAGGAGACTGTTAACTAATATTTGCTAAATAGTAAACACAAAAGATTAAGAGGAAAATAACATAATTTTGATTCCAAATATATATATATATATTAAGTACTTATTAACCAATTTATGGTAAGTTTTAGAACAATCGGTAAATTTGTTTTTTTAATTATAAAGTTATAAGTTCAAATTACGAAAACAACTTCTTTATAAAAATATAAGAGTAAAGTTATGTATATCATTACGCTCCCTTATATCCCCACAAAACATAGAGCTTTATATACTGAATACATTGATTACTTATTAACCAATTATGTCGTAAAAATGTTCTACCTAATAAAAAAGTGAATTAAATTTTCTCGATTTGATTAGTAAATTTTTCTTTGCGCTAATTTATTTAATAAATATAAGAAATTTGTTCCGTAACTTTTTTGACAAATTGAGCATATCACATGCAATAGAAACTATATAATTGACAAACAAAGTACCATTAAATATTATATTTTCTCAATAATGCAAGTCTATTCAGTAAGAAAAAGAAGAACTTTCACTTTCAGAAAGAAACAAAAAAGAGACATGACGGCTTGCTTGAGGAGATGATAAAGAGAAAGGAAAAAGGGAAAAAGGAAAACTTTCGTTTTTTGTTAATAATTATTATTATCTCTTCTTTGTATTATATTAACATTAATTAGTTAAGCATTTAATGTGTTTATCATGCAATTAAAAGCTTAATCACGCAAACAAAATGTGTAGATCTAAAATGGAAACATCCATAATCTCATGATTACAATCACCCAATCTCTTCCTCCAGTTCTAAGATTTTCCTACCACCCAATCATGATATCTCCTGAAACTTACCTAATATATATATTTAACCTATTATGAACTCAACTAATAAGCTTGCCATATATATATATATATATATATATAAGTGTTCTTTTTGGGTGAAACCTTGAAAAAAATGATATTATACCGTGCTTTAAAAACTAAACTAGTTCGACTGGTTTCTAATTTGGTTTAATTTAATAATTTTTGTCGTTAAAATTTGATCAGTTGATTAATCGATCAGTCAATTTTGTTAAACTAATTAATTTTTATTTAATAGCTTTTTTAGTTAAATTTTAAAATTTTCGATAACTAAGAACTATATTCTTAATTATTTTTCAATTTTTAATCAGTTTTACGACAGTCTAATATTAGTTGAACCTTAAATTTCTTGTCTTACCAGTTTAACTTCTGGTCTGATTTTGAAAACACTGATATTATATTTAAAGCAAGTGAATATTTATCTAATAATAAAGAGATCATTTTGCATTATTTTCATTTTGATTCAAAATAAATATTATTATTTTACAAAATCTCTTTTAATGAAATAAAAATCTTTAAAATGTATGTGAATTTTTTATAATAATTTATATTAGTAGGATGTGAGTTTTTATTTGGATATAGTTTGCTGGTGTGTTCATGCAAGCTAAGCTAAGTTAAAATGATGAGGTTCCAAACTTTACACTTGAGTTCAATTATTGTAATTTTTAATTAATTAGCTGGTGATCAGGACTGACAAGATTAAGTTACCATCAAGAATCTCTATGACTAACATGATTTGTCATATCAATAATGGATAAGCACTTACTAAGATCTTTAGCTTGATTACCACTTTTATCTCATTAGACCTAATTAAAATGGCAAATTAAGAGAACCCTTTAAACATAAGTTATTTTTATATAGAAGAATGATCACTAATTTGTGATTTGTGAAAAAAAATTCAGAAGAAAGGGAAAGCTAACCGACCATTAGATTTAGATATTTATTTGAGTTTCAAGTTTTCCAATAAATGGTAGACAAAGTGACACCTAACCTCAAATTCCAACAACATTATTATTGCCTAAGAACAGCATTAAATAAGTTGGTTGCTAGTTGGTGATTAATATAGAATTAAAAATACATATTATAATTTTTTTATTAAATTGTATACAACAAGAAGAACAGCAACAACAACAATAACAATAACAACTACCCAGTAAAAATTTCGTTGAAACGCAGAATCTGCTAAGGTCATGTGGTTAGCAACCTTACTCTTATGGTAGTTTTCATTAAATCAAATACTTATAAATTGAATTCATTATACGTATCCTTAAAGGGCAAATTCAATTATAGTTTATAAATTTATAATAAAATCAAAGTTTAATATGTTGGACTAGATTAGATATTTTTTTTCCTAACCTATACCAAAAGGACATCTTATTGATTACATTTAATCGTTTTAAGGGTAGTTGGGCATTAGTTGTATCACAACATTGTGATAAAGAATAGCAGCAACAATAATAACAATAACAACTACCCAATAAAGCTTTTGCTGAGATGCAGAATTTGCTAAGGTCATGTGATTAGCAACCTTACTCTTATGGTAGTTTTTATTAATTCACACGCTTATAAATTAAATTAATTATACGTATCCTTAAAGGGTAAATTCAATTATAGTTTTTAAATTTATAATAAAATCAAAGTTTAATATGTTGGACTAAATTAGATATTTGTTTCCTGACCTATACCAAAAGGACATGTTATTGATTACATTTAATTGTTTTAAGGGTAGTTGGGCATTAGTTGTATCACAACAATGAGACAGAGAAAATCCAACTGGATGATCCAAAGCATGGAGATGTCTCAGAATTTGTAGCTCTTTTTGATTTGTTAGATAAAGTTTATAGAATAGTGAAGTAGAAGAGACAAAAAAATAAATAAAGTTGTGATCTTTTTTCTTTTTTCTTTTCCAAATATGAGATTACCCAATTACAAAAGAGAGAATAAAGAGACAAACTTGTAAGATCCAAGAAGTCATCATATGCAAAGAGTACAAGCATCAACCAAATATAACCCCACTAAATAAATAAAGTTGTGATTAAAATAGTGATGTATTTTTATCAAGGATTAAAAATTTTAATCAATTCATCTGTAAAAATTTGAGTTAATTTTTTACTTTTCGGTTCGATTTATTTTAATAATAATTGAGTTAAAAATTAATTATTTTATTATTTAACTGATCAATTTTTGTAAATTAATAAAGTCTTATAAACTTTTAATTAACAAACTATTTTTTCAATCAGTAGATATGAAATTTTTTTAATCATTTTAAAAATTTTAAATTTTATTTAATCTTTTAACTAATTTTATGATAATCTAATAGCCAAAGTTTAGGATACCGTTTCGTACCGGTAGATACAAGACTAAAACCGACACAAAACGCAGGGTTGATTGTACTAAATTTAAATATCAAACAGTATCAACCAATTTTAGATAGTACGGGTTGGTACCGACCAGTATTCAAAATATAGGCCAAATATCAGCTAGTATTAGAAATTTTTAAAAATAGGTAGACTTTTTTGTAAAATTTTCAAAAATTTTTAAACTCTCCCCTGCCACCTGCCTTTTTTTTCAAAGTTTTTAATTAGTTATTTTATTTATTTTAACTTTTATAATTATTGTAAATTTTTAATTTTTGTTTTTAAAATATAATTAAATATTTTAATTATTAATAATAATTATAAATTAAATAAAACTTAAAAATAAATTATTTTATTTATATTTTATTTTAATATTTTATATAATATAAATATTTTATTTTTAAAATAAATAATTTAAAAATTATTATTTATAAACTAATATTTATTTTATATATGTTTAATTATTACATCAAAATTTATTTGAAATTTATATATTTTAATTTTAATTGTATTTATTAAATTAATATTATAAATTAAATTAAGATTGTGATTATTATTTATTATTATGATTTTTAAAAATATACGGTACAACTATATAATAAGACAATAAATTATTTTATAATTTAAAAAAATTAAGGAGTTATTTCATAAATTTAAAAAATGCCCCAAAGTAATATCTAGTATTAACTGATATCAGCACAGTACCGTACTAAAATCTAATCTAATACTAAATTCGGTAAGTAACATTCCTAATACCCGTTAAATCTTTTAAATCTTCTTTTCTTACAATATAACGTTTATTTCAGTGAAATGTTTATCGTATTAAAGGTTGAAAACTAATTTTTCCTTTTTCAAAAGCACCCGCCGGTTTCCGCTTGAAGTGGGCATGAGCTGTATCTCATCTAATGCATTGGGTTGCGTGACGCATTAAAAGAGAATGATACAGTAAAACTTCGCAGGCATTGCAGAAACACAGAGTCTTGTGTTTCCCGTCCGCTCCGTGAGATAGTCAAAGCTACTACTGTATACATAAGTACGAACGTGTGTCAATTTTTAAAAAATGTATTTTTAATGTATAAAAAAAGAGTTTAAATACTTATTATACGTTTTTAATTTATAAAATTTCCTTAATTGATTTTTAATTTCAAAAATTTTATCTCTTTTTATATAATTTGAATTCGATACTAATTTATTTATTTATTCATTTTATGATATTTCAAACAACAATAATACTAAGTAAAATTCTCACTAACATATGAACTTTAGGGAGATCCAATATTACTTAACTTTACCTTTAATTAAGAGAAAGACTATTTTTAAATGATCGAGAAAAAAATTAATTTAAAATTTAAAATTTTAATTATTTGATTGTTTCTCTCCGTAATTTATATATTAAATTTTAATTAATTGATGTCCCCAACTTGCTATCTGTTTGAATGAGTTTTTACGAGGTTAATAAGTACTTTTTTTCCATCACAAAAACCTTAAAAAAAGGTATTTTACTATCAAATAAAAAAATTTCTTTAATAAATATTACTTTTTTTTACAGCCAAAATATACCTTTTTTAGAAGCTCAAATTTAGAACTTCTAAAAAGAATTTCTTGACTTTTTTAGGTAGATTTTTTCATATCATCTATTTTTTAGCCTCTTTTATTCTTATGTTTTACACATAATTCTCACAATACTCGTAAACTCATCTTCAAGTTTATTATGTATTTATCTATTTACTCAACTTGAATATTTATTTTGAAATTTATATAATATTATTTGACTTTTTTATATATTTTAATATTTATTTTTTATATTAGTTTACTTATGTTATAATCCATGTAAATTGGTTAAATATATTTTGATTTATGTTTCATGTGATTTAAAATTATATAATAATTAATATATTGTGCTTTGCATATTGTTTAATATACTTTAAATAATATTTATAAGCATAAATAATTTTTATTAAAACTATAATTAAAATTAAAAGTGTTTTTTATTTTTATGTTGTCAAATAGTCTACTGTATGAAGCTCTTTAAAAAAATTTTTTTTTAAATGATAGATAAACAATCAACTAACTTCTTAAAAAAATTTATTATCAGAAAAGATCTATATAAAAAACTCTACAGATAAAAACTTCACTGTTACAAATCCAACTAAACTGAGAGTTGGTGTAAACAAAATTGTCGGTTTTAAGAGAGGAAGTTGTAAATTAATGGTGTACAAGCTGGCTATCTGACCGAAAGTGAAGTGTGAACGCCTGAATCTCGAACCTTATGTTAACCTTTTCTTAAGTTTGAATCAGTACAGACGTATATACTTTCACTTTCTCGTGAAAATAACATAATCACTTCTCTTCAAGATTTCAATTCAAATGTGTTATAATGGACGAATGAGACTGAAAAGAGAAAAAGAAGAAAGTGACACACGTTAGAATTTTAGTCAATCTTACTGTTAGGAATACCTCACCTTGTGACCACTTTCTTTAGATTTAACTTGTGAGTCTACAAAAAGTCTGATTAGGGTTACATCAGGTCTTGCTTCTCTTTCTCTCTACGAGTGCAAGTGTTGGTTTTATCGTTCATGTACAAGGTGAGATCTAGGTATTATTTCTATGTTGGTTTTTTTTAGATTTTTGTTTTAGCTTCATAGATTTAGGGTTGCAAAGGCTCTTTATTTAGAAGAAAGAAGACAGCAAGTTCGTTGTTTCTCCAGAGGATATTTAGACGGAAGACTTTGCTGCAATTCTTAGGGACGCATGAGGTAGGTTTGTGACTGCTATTTCAGGTTTTTTTCTGCCCTGTTTGACCCAATTCTTACCAAAATTATGTCTATAAGGGAAGTTATTTCTTGGCTAAAAGACCAACAGCTTGCCAAGGTCATTGTGGAGTCGGATTGTTTGGCAGCTGTTCAATCAATATTAACTCCTTCGCCAAATCGGTCTGAGATTGAAATTTTGACCCTTGATTGTTTATCATTCAAGCGATA
>JANVCL010000005.1:3792009-3809137 GCA_026546855.1 Erythroxylum incrassatum | reverse complement strand
GATTGTTTGGCAGTTGTTCAATCAATATTAACTCTTTCGCCAAATCGGTTTGAAATTGAAATTTAGATCCTTGATTATTTATCATTCAAGCGACATTTTCTTCATTTGTTCTTTCAATGGACGCGTAGGATTGCCAATAAGGCGACTCATGCTTTAGTCAGGGTAGTCTTATTACATGCAAACCCACACCACTGGACTGATCGTCCTTGTTTAGTTTTCATTTTAAATTCAAATTGTTCGGCTTCTGTTATTGTTAAAGGGGAAAGGCTATTAGGTTCTGGGTGTTCGGGATAAACCTGTTGGCTTGGGTTAGTTTTCTTTGTCTTCCCTGCCTTTGTCTGTTTTTTGTGCTAATGTTGATTTTATTAAAAAAAACTTGTGAGTCTACAAGGTTTGACTAAAATTTTAAGTTAATCATATGAAAATTATAAAGTTTTTAATTTTTAGTTTGATCTTAACTTTTACTATTTATTATTTATTTATTATTTGCATTCAATTATTTTTCTTGTAAATCTATAAAAAGTCCGACCTTAAATAAGGGTAGGGAAGATACCTGCTCAGGGCATACTCTTGACTTGTTCATATTTTGTTCTTTAGAAGAGCCCACTCTTTTAAAATATCAATCAAATATTAGCTAATACGACAAAATTTTAAATATAGGGGTTTTTTTGCAAAAATTTTTAAACCCTCCCTACCTCTCACTTCTCATCTTCAAATTTTTTTAATTAGTTATTGTATTTACTTCAATTTTTATAATTTTTGTTTTTAAAACAAAAATAATATTTTTATTACTAATAATAGTTATAAATTAAATTAAACTTAAAAACAAATTATTTTAAATTTAATTTAATTTAATATTTTATATAATATTTATTAATAAAGTATTAATAAATTTAAAAAAAATAAAAATAAAAATAAAAATTTATTATTTATAAACTACTATTTATTATACATATTTTTAATTATTAAGTCAAAATTTATTTGAAATTTATATATTTGAAATTTAATTAGATTTATTAATAATTATTAAATTAATTTTATAAATTAAATTAAAATTGTGATTATTATTTGTTAGTATGATTTTTTGAGACAAGGTTAAAAATATACAGTACAACTGTACAATATGACAATGAACTATTTTGTAATGTTTTTAAAAAATTCATGGATTATTTTATAAATTTAAAAAATTACTCAAAATGGTATCCGATATTAACCGGTACCAGTATAGTAACTGTACGAAAACTTAATTAGGTACCAAATTCATTACGGTATTTGTAACATTATACTGGAGTGTTATTGTTATTTATTATGATAATTATAATAAACGACAACGAGGTTTAGAATGTAATCTTAATATTATAACTATAATTGTGTTTGCATTTTGTAACTTAAAGCATTGATTTTTTTAACAAATCAGTTGCTTTACTTTTGTTGATATTAAAATTTGAGTCTTTATGATCATAAATTTTCACAAAAATTATAATTAATGATTTAATAATTTCATAATAATTATAAATTGGTGTAAACAATTATAGGAATTGCAGATATAATTTTAATAAATTACGATAAAAGTTTAGAGTGTAGTTGTAATACGAGTGTTCCCAATTTAGAGTATTAATATTTTACAATACATTCGAATTTTTTCTTTGTTTCTTTTTCTAAGACGCATCATTGAAAGGGCCAACTCACACCTTCCACCGCTATATATAATTGCATGCTTGAGCTTACCTGTATTCTTGAAATGCATTGAGTTCCCACTCTTTGTCCCTAATGATAAGTGTTGGATTGAACTTGTGGACATGCATGGTAGGGGTGAGCATTATTCGGGCCGGCCTGATTATCTGATCCGGCCCGAATTAATTCGGGTAGCAAAAAATTCGAATTATTTTCGGGTCAGGGTCGAGTAACTCCAAAAAATTTCGGGCCGGCACAATTACCCGAATTACGTTATAAAATTTCGGGTAATTCGGGTCGGGTAATTCGGGTAATTGAAATTTCGGGTTCGGGCCGAGTAAGGCAAAAAAAATTTTGGGTAATTCGAGCCGGGCTCGAACAGTGAAAATCCGGCCCGAATTATCCGAATGCTCACCCCTAATGCATGGGACCTATCTCACATTTGGTATGCTTAATTTTATGAGATTTTTTTAATATCATAAGGGGAAGTATACACATATTACGCTATTAATTTGGGAAAGGAAACCCCTGTTATATCCTCTATTAGGATATCAAAGCAACCCACAGGCGGGTTTCGATACCAATGGATAACAAGGTCTAAGGATCTGGCATAGTTTGCTAGTCAATCCACGGCTCGATTAGCCTCTCGATAGATATGCTTAACTTTCATAATCTATTCGCGATTGAGTAGTTGTTGGATCCCCAAAATTAAATTAGTGTGAGGCGGAAAAGATGTAGCTGATACCAATAAACTATTAATGACAGTCAGTGAATCCACTTCGAGTTTTATATTCCGATACTCCTCATTCCATGCAAGGGTGAGGCTCGAAAATATCCCACATAGTTCGGCACAAACTGGGACGCAATACCTGATAATATGCCCAAAACCTCCTAACCAATTGCTTATGGTGTCTCTACGAAGGCCCCTTGCTGCCGCTTGCGAAGTTGAGAATTGGTAGAATTTTATGAGAATTTTAGTAAGAAACTAGGAGTTGGAGATATGTTTCCTCTTCCTTTTTAATGCAAAGGTTGTTCAATCCTACCTAGCTTGATTTAAATTCAACAAACATGATTTTTAAAGTCTAGTTGGCTTAAAATCTAAATGTTGAAGCTCAAATTTTAATTTTTAAACATATTTAATCAAGAGGACTCGGGTTTGATTGAACTTCAAGCTATCTAAGTCCGATCGAACTCGAACTTCAACACAAAATTTCAAGCTAAAATAATGCTTAAATAAATTTGAACCCGACTCGATCTATCATCACCCTTCGTGTTAATTCACAAACATATAGAACATGGGAAGTAGTGAATGAGACAAAATGAATATTCATTAAAAAAAGGACATTGAACTACATTATCTCCGCCAAAATTTGTTGGAACCATGTTTCTTTGATTATTCTTGAGGAGAATTATTAGTTTGTTCGGAAAGAACAAGAAAAAGAGTCAAGCAAACTGAAGACAAATCTGAAAATCTTGAACCACAAACAACAAAAATAATAATAATTTGAAGAGTTTGGTTGGTATAAGATGGAGTGGTTAAAAGGGTTAGTATTTGGAAGCCAACTTGCCTTCAAATCGAGGTCAGCTACATATTCAATCCCTTCAACAACCTGCTACTAAGCTGTCCTTTCAAAATATTTCATGTTCATAGTCATGTCAATCAAATTTGTGACAAAAACGTGTAAAATCTCACGATAAAGTTTGGAGCAATAGTTAAAGTTGTTCGTAACTATAAGGTCACATATTTAAATTACGGGAAATTTTTTTAGTAAAAATATAAAAAAAAAAATACGTATGTTATGAGTCTTTTTAAATCCAGCAAAGCAAAGGATCTTGTACACTAATTATAAATTAACCTTATAAAAATGATATAAAAAGGGATAATTTTTAATTTATTTTGTTAAATTTTATTTTTTAATCAAATAAATCTTAAAACTATATAAAAACGTGCTTTAAGACATGTAATTGTAGTTGGGTTGATACAAATCAAAGTTCAAAGTACTTTAATGAAAATGAATGGATTGAATTGAAAAATGTTCAATAGAAAAGTCAAACTTGGCATTTGAAATTTGAGGCTTTTCTTAACTATAAAAAGGACATTTATGCATGTAGCATCCAAGGAGGGTGTCGGTGGATTATATATAAATTAGGGCTTACCTTATCTAATGAACTTTCATTAGTTTGTTTCGTGCCTTTTGTCTTTATTCATTGTCTGACAAAACAACTCTTACACTTTGTATAGGGGTGTTATAAAAAGAAACTTTAGTCCTACCACTACAAGTTCTATATAATGTGATTTTCACTAAAAACAAGGTAAAGGTTCGATTGGTATGAAACCGTCATAAAATTAATTAAAAATTAAATAAAATTAAATTATTTGGAATATGATTGAAAAAGACTGTTTTTATCTATCGAAAAATTTAAAATTTAATTAAAAAATTATTAAATAAAATTAATTGATTTATTTTATTTTATAAGAAATTCTTAGTTTATGAAAATTGATCGGTTGATTAATAAATTAATCAGTTTTTAACAACAAAAAATATTAAAATAAATTGAACCGAAAAGTTGAAGATCGGACCTAAAAGTTAAGCGGATCAAGTTTTTTACGATTTAATTCATTTATAAATATTTGTAGTTTCAACTCTTTTTTTCATAACTTCTAAAAAAAGATAAAGATCATGCAAATCACATGTATGGTAGTGTTCTTAGCTTATACTCAAGTGTCTTTTCTCTTTTTTTTTGCCAATTTTATCTTGACTTAGCTCATTATGAAGCAAGGCCAAAAAAAAAAAAGAGTTCACTCCATACATTAATGCAAAATTTGCAATTATGCAAACTAATGTCTCTATTTAATAATTAATCAAACTCATCTTTGACTTGATTTTCTCAATCTTTAAAAAATATAACATAATCTTGAAAATTTTAAAAACATTTGAAAACTTTTATCAGAAAATAAATGAGTAGTTTTTGTTATTTATAACTTAAAACGACTTGTTTTATTTATTTATTAACTTGTCTTCTTTTATTGTTATCTTGTTCCGATATATTAAAAAAGTCTCTCTATTAGTTAGCGATAAAACTACATACTATTGGACTTTTTAATATCTCACATATTAACAAGATTTTCATTGATTTGTTATTATTAATTTATAATTTTGATTAATCTACACTTCTTGTAATAGATTAGGTAAATGACAAATCGATTTAAAATTAAGTTTAAAATTTTGTAACTTAAATTTTAAATTAAAATAATATTATTTTAAATAAATTTATTAGAATAAAGTTTAGGAGGTTGTTTCGTACCAACCAGTACATACTGTATCGGACTAAAACTGATACAAAACGGAAGGTTTGTTGTACTGAGTTTAAATACTGGCTGGTACCAACCAGTTTCAAATGGTAGCGATCTGTATCGGCCGGTATTCAAAATATTAGTGAAATACTAGCTGGTATCAATTTTTTTTAAATATGAGACCTTTTTTGCAAAACTTTCACAAAATTTTAAACTCTCCCTCTCTCACCTCTCTTTCATTAGTTATTTTATTTACTTCAACTTTTATAATTATTGTAAATTTTTAATTTTTGTTTTTAAAAGAAAATAAATATTTTTACTACTAATAATAACTATAAAGTAAATAAAACTTAAAATAAAGTATTTTTATTTAAATTTATTTTAATATCTTATATAATATTTATTAATAAAGTATTAATAAAAAATTATTTTTAAAAAATAAATAATTTTAAAATTAGTATTCATAATCGAAAATTTATTTTATATATATATTTAAATATTAAATCAAAATTTATTTGAAATTTATATAGTTTAAAATATTTTTTAAATTTAATTATTATTATTAATAATTATTAAATTAAATTAAAATTATAATTATTATTTATTATTATAATTTTTGGAAGCAATGTTAAAAATATGCAGTATAACTGTATGTATAATATAATAATTGGCTATTTTGTAATTTAAAAAAATTAAGAATTATTTCATAAATTTAAAAACTTGCCTAAAATAATAACTGATATTAACCGATATTATTACAATATCACACTAAAATTTAATTTAATATTAAATCTAATAATATTGATAAGAATCGATTAATCGAAACAAAATATCTATCCCCCAAGAGAGACTCGAATGGAACCGAACCCACTTGCAATTTCTTAAGTCATATCAGAATAACTATTTTTTTGTTTTGTTGCTTTTCCATTCTTTCAGTCTCATATATTCTCTGTTAGTAATGGCCCCCTGTCCGGAGGTCATTGCATCTCTCTTTCAGTGGGTCCTAAAGCCCCAATTGTTCTGCAGCAGTATATGCTCTCAGCCTCTTCCCTTTTTATTTTTTCTGATTCCAACTTATTGAAAATTGCCAACTTCATTATCAAGTATTTTCTGATTCCAAACCAAGAATTCTGCTACAAGATCAGCTCTCCTTTCCTTTCTTCCTGCTTTCAAGTACAATATTAACAAAGACAACTCAGCGAAAGTTCCGCTAAAAAATGAAATTTGGAAATTTTTAACGATACAAAATCTTATTTTTAATGAATAAAGAGCAAAACTTCTATTCTTTTAGTATTTTTCAAATGTATATTAAATAAATTATGAATTTACATTTTGTATATATATCTATAAAAGTCAACGTTTTGTTGAAGTCTGAGGAAGGTTATAATGTACGCAGTCTTTTCTTTGTCATCATTATCATTACAACCAGTCTAAAGTTTCATAATAGAACGGGGTTTGAATAGGTCTGATAGTACGCGGTCTTACCCCTATATAATAGAGAGGTTGTTTCTCAATAGACCCATACCATATGCAGATGTAACAGGTAAAAATGATGCAGAAAACAGAAAAAAAATAAAAACTGACATACAAAAAAATTAAGTAAATAGAATTACAAAATAAGACAATAAGGACATACCTGATGATTGACCAGATTTACTATTACCTTATCCCTTGTAAAGACTGGTTCTTGTTGCTGCTAGTTGTTGTACAAGTCTACACTTTCCGACCCTGAGGAAACAACAATCCTATAATTTTAGGAGTCCATTGCAAGAATCTACCCCTAATTACGCCTGACCTGAAACCTTGCCCAACAACTTACTACACGCAAGGTATAAAGGGCATTCAGTTGTATTTCCTATGTTGGAAGGTAAGGTGTGAGGACTCTAAAGGGCATCGGTTACCCTTATTTTATCATGTCAGACTTTTCTAATTCTAATAATTGTCTCAGTGAGGGCTAACTCTGACATATCTTTCTTGATCATTTCCCTTCAGGTCTTGTAAGGTCTTCATTTTCTTCTCTTGTAGCCATTAAAGTTTATTATCTTACAGCTTCGTATCGGAACATTAGAGAGCCTCCGACACACATACCTAAACCACTTAAGCTGTTTCTTTCTCAACTTATCTGCAATACTAGCCATCTAAAATCTAGCCTTCACTACCTGATTCCTTTGTATTTTTACAAAAATGTTAACGTGTGACCTTAAGGCTCTTCCTCTCTGTACATATATTTATGAAGTATACAATAGATATTTTTTCAAGTATATGCTAAATAAAATAACAAAATTTTCTAATAATATAAATGATTCAAATTTGAATACTACCAAATTTGATTTAAGTGAAGTTTTAAGATATCTTTAGTCTTGATCAACCTTTTGTTTTTTAATTAAAACGAGACACAAATTTTTAATTTAAATCTTTAATTTCACGAATTGAAATTAACTTCAACACTTAAACCACACGTCAAGGCAAAGACTAAAATAAGTGTATACTTTATAATAACAACTAACATTAAGTAGAAATCTTGTTGAAGCATGAGATTTGGAGAGGTCTAATAGTATGTAACCTTACCTCTGACTAAAATAAGTGTATAATTTAAAGACAAAATTTAAAAAATAAATACCAAATTAATTGAAGTAAAGTTTTAACTAATCATTTTTTATCAATGTTGGAATAAATTATAATCTCATTGGCCATAATTTAAATATTTAAATTTAAGATAATAATCTATTTTAAAGATTAAAATAAAATAAAAAAGATGACATGACATGCATGTAAATAATTTTTTACACGTCAGCGAAACGTACAGAAGATGAGGATGACACATCAGCAAAGAACAGTGTGGGCCATGGACACCAAGGGCTTGATCCGTAAGGACAGTTGTTTGACGTTAACCTGTGAAACCTAACGTCCACTGAATGGATGAGTTTGCCACACACACACAATCACAACTGCCGTCAGCGTCTTTGCCTTTGCTCCCTTCAGTTGCCATCCCATGATACTGCACTACTCTTGGTCTCAACCTGGAGAGGAAACTGTGAAATCCAAAAGACAAGTTTTAGTTGGTACCACAAATACTGATTTGATAATAACAACAACTCATGAAAGTTTCACTGATATGCGAATCTAGAGATATCCAATAATAAGTAACTAAGACCAATTTTCTGATCACAAATAGTACGATGTATACCGTATTGTCAAATTTAGTCATATTTATGGTCTAACTCGACCCGACCTCTTACTTTTGCACGAATTATCGTTGTAGTTAATGAGTTGAAGAATCCGACAATTGAATTCGAACTTAATATGTTAAATTGGGATGAAATTAGAATTAATTTGTCATTATTATTTACTTTCAATTTGATACAATCGAGTGATAAAATAATAATAATGTAGTTTGGTGGGTCAAATGTCCGTTTCATTTCAAGACCTTTTGAGGTCATACTTTACTTAATAATGTATGATAAGAACCATGATTATGGTGTTGATTGATTGATACCTAAATCATGGATTAAGAGGGCAATTGGACGGCCATAGAGTATATAAAGAAGATTCTGTTTCTAACCCTAACTCAAGTTCTTGCTTTGTGTCTCCATGGCATACCTAAATTTTCTTGGATCATGGCGGATTTTAAAGTAATGGTTATTCATTAAAAAAGGGTATGTGAGGTTTTACTAAAAAAGATTTTTTTTGTTTGATAAAAAAAATTATCTTCACTTGTTGAGTATATTATTTATAACACTAATCTTATTTTAAACCCAAAACATAATAATTAAAGTTTTAATTCTAATTCATTTTGGACTCGGAAAATAATAATTAAATTTGTGGTTTAGTTTATTTTAAATTATTTATAACACAATTATTAAGATAAAAATTTAAATTTATATAAAAAGGGATCTTTTGCAATAAATTATCAAAAATAAATATAAGATAGTGTAAAGTGAAGTGACAAGTCTACATATCCCCATGCAAAAAATGTTCCCCCGAAGAGATATATGTGACTATGGAGAATATATGTGACTTGTGCTAGCGATTTGCCAAAAGCCAAATTGAGCCAAATTGATCCTCGTCTTGTCCTCGTCATCATCATCACAACAGATTAAGTACCATGTTCATCATTTGACTTTTACTATAACATTGTTGCACTCAATTGTTTGTTTCCTAATGCTTAATGTCTAAGGTTTAGTTAAGTAGATCAATGTTAGATATTGACCTTATAGTTACAAATTCAATCCCCGGTTTCTGAATTTAAAATTAAGGGGCAGGTTCAATCTTAATGATCGGATATATAACTCTTAATTTGGTATATGAAGAGTCCAAAGTTCGAACCGATATAGAATTCTAGTATCGGGCCATTATGAAATTGACATCAAACTAGAACGATCCCACATTGCTTGTATGTTTTTACACATTTATTAATGTTAGTTGTGATAAGGCCAAAGCCATGTTATGAACATGGTGTTGAAGAAAAAAATGGTCATTTTCAACCACCATAGGGACCATTGGCTCAACCACCTAGACCCCACTTTTTGATTCCTACTACTTCTTAGTATATGGAAAAGAAGGTCATAAATTTAGTTAGGCCATATGCTTCGTGTTGAAGAGATTTTTAAGTGTTCTTTTGAAGCAAAGATGACTCAAAGCATTCCCTTTAAACGTTTTGGACCACTATCAGTCTATCACCAAATGGGGTCCAATCTCACGTTTGCATGATACTCGTTTTCCTCAAGTTGTCTTTTTGATGATAACCATTATAGGAGCACACACGTCTTGATGATCAAACTAAAATCAATTTCAGGATACAATAATGTTACTACTGAAAGAAACTATACATATTAATTATATCTGCTTTTCTTTTTCTATGACTTTAAATTTATGGGAATTATATGTTTGATTGGAGGATAAGGATGACACTTCATCTTATCTTTGAGTGAACAGAGGATAACTCGTAAGCAGTTTACCTTTTGAACACCATTAGCTTTCAATATTATGTACTGCCTCATTGGTGGTGGACAGAGGGATAGGCCTTATCATAACAGAATAGCTTTGGTCTTTTGATGTTTCCTTTCACTTTCAAACATTTGTTAGGGTACTAGCGTGTGTGATATGGCGGTCATGTAAAAAAGTTGCAGAAGGGCCGCCTCAAAAGTTGTAAAGCCATTTAGTGAAAAGGCCAACCTAACACTGAAAAAAGAAAAGGAAGATATGAAGTGAAAGGCATGCATTGTATATCCAGTTCTGAGATTGCCACATATTCAATATAAGGCAAGAACTTAATGAGCAATCATATCCAAAACTGCTAGTTCGCTTGGACCTACCTGATCCACAAAAACTGTCTTAATATCTCAACTTCTTCAGATGGCATGAGTGGTTTCTTGCTCAGCTATTGAATCCATTTGCATTGTCTATCTGTTTTATGAGTCACACAATTAGTTAAGAATGCCTGTGGCTGGTATGTTAGACATGTGAGGCAACAGTTCTTATCAGAAACTGTTGCCAGCCACAAGATTTTGGTCGTCAATCCTCAAAAGGTCATCCAAAATGAATGTCTAACTGTGAAAAATTTATGTCAAAGAGTATTTGTCATAAGAATATCTTGGCAGTAGACATATAGTTCAGATTCATTTATGCATCTGTTGCTGTACACAGGCAAAATGTTTAATTGTAATCAGTGTAACTGAAGCAAATGCATATGAATCCACAACATTTCAATACATACTCTAGAAACCTATACACAAATATGTTCCAGGTACCTTTGTTGGAGTGCACTTTAGTTAAGGATACAGAAGTTATAAGTTATCAATAAATTCTTATATTCATTCAGTAAAGTAATCATCTTCTTACAAGTCTCTGCATGTAAAGCACATGAGACCAAGCCGAAGTTTCGCATATTACACGAGATTTCCGTACAGCCCAAAACACTAAAGTTTTCAATCTACACCAAGTTGCCCGGTAGACATGAATTTACAAAAGTGATCATCATGTCTACTCTCACGACGTGCGTTCTTTTGTTGACGGTTTTGGTCTCAAAATGACATATTATACCAGTTGAACTCAACCCTTGGCTGCAAAGATGTGTAAAAAAAAATAGAGGATAATTCGTAAGCTCAAATGAAACACAATAAACTAGGTAAGTACTACACTGAGTGAAATGCAGAAAAAGATGTTGTTTCTTCCATCATCTAAATGGCCTGGTAACCCTATGCACCAAAGTCTTTGTGTTCAATCATTTAATCAACATATTGCCAGTTCAAGGCCTATTTTCATAGCCCAAAAATAGTTGGCTAGGTCCACTGGACAGGTTTGCTATTGCTGGCCTTCTATTGCATTATCAACACGGAAAGAAGTTCTGCACCAAGAAAATAGATGACCAAGTGCTCTTCTACCACAGAAACTGCTAGCCTCTTAAAAACCAAAGCTAAGCTAAAGATATCACAAAATATGAAGGATACTCGTAAAAAGCTAGTAAAGATTAGGCACTTAAATGGATTCTAATTTTACGAATGTAAATGATGCAGACTAGGTATTAACGACTTACCATTTGCCTCATCCAAGATCATCTGCTCAGAAATGCCAGCTGAGAATCCCATCTGTATCATCATCTCTTCTAATCGATCTTTATTGGTGAGGTAGAGATAACCAATCTACAAACGAATGAGAAGTCACCTTCTATGAATCATGAATAGTAACTTCTTTTTACACTCTGTAGGTAATGGAATAACAATTCAATCATGAATGTAGATGGTCAGATATATTCTTCACCAGCTAAGCAAACAGTTAGGCAACATCTCTAAACACTTCAGGCAATGTGCAAGGAAAGAATAGGATATCTTCTTCCAAGGTTATGGCATTTACCACCTACTGTTACCACAAGATACTATGACGTGAACAATTTTGAAAATAAGAATATAAAATGCAATTACTAAATAGGTAGACAAGGACTGGTGAATATGTGGTCTTTCTTCTTTGGAAACTTTATTTCGAGCATATACACAGTTACACACACACACACACACACACACACGCATATGTATGTATATATGATTTAACAAAATGCTTGAAGTGGATTAACATGACGCCAGTAAGCAACAAGGTAAAAGGGCACTCACAAGTGTTTCCAGAGAAGAAGCTCTGTTATAAACAGCAACTCCAGCACGCTTCTTCGTACGTGATTTAGCTGAACCAACATTCCTTCCCCACCGAAGAACATCCCTGCATTGAAAGGTATCAAAGGCATAAAAAGGTAAACAATTACACTGATTATCCTAGTGAATGGAAAAGAAATTCACAGCATAAGACCTAATGAATTGGTGGAGAGCAAATTAAACATTCATAAGGATGAACATGTGATAAGTTAAGAAGTCACAAATTTCAAGTTTAGCTTGCAAATGGATATTTTGATGGAACCTAAATAATGTCAAGCAAGTAAACTAATAATTTTTCATAATGTATAGCTACTCAGACAATATCTGATGTTGCTTATGTGCCTTAGTCAAGAAATCTACTTAACAACCAGTGATCGTGATGACCTTGATTAGACCATGATTATTATGATCTCTGAACATTTTGAACAATTGGAAATGCTTCTCTAATAAGCCATATTTTAAGGCCCATTTCATGTCAAATAAGATCATTTGCTTAGAAATCTGAAACCAAGTAATTATTCAAATGCTTCCTTTGCCCGGCAAGTCAAAAGACTTTGTTGTGGATGCCTTTGTTGGGAAATCTTATACCAGAAAAGAAAAGCTTCAGAGTTGATATTCTCTTTTATTGTCAAGTTATTGTTTCCTATTCCGTAGGTAGTTTAGAGATATAGGGCTTCTATAATTATTTTCCTATTCTTATTTCGTAGGAAGTGTAGAAGTATAGGACTTCTATTATTATAATAAGACTGATCCTTATTTAAAGGAACAACACAGTTAGGAATTCGATAGATACAAGACTCCTATATCTGTAATATGACTGATCCTTATTTAAAGGGACAGAAGCTAAATAAAAGAGTAGTTCAGAGTTTAATAAAAAACAAGAGATTGGAGTTCTCTCTTATCGAACTCTAAGGTGTCAGTCTCCCTTGAATGAGTCTGAAATTCTATTCAAAATAGGTCGACAAAAGAATCGCAATAAAGGGAAGAGAGTTGAATTTGATTTCCCACTCAATCGTCTGATAACTTGATCCTACTCTCAGAGATATAACAGCTTATCTTTCTTTCGTCACCGTACCGAAAAAGCTATAGTCATGCCTGATGAATCTCTTACATATTAACCATGGCAAAATCTTTCTTTGAGGCATAATGTCAGTATGTAAATCAGGCTACATAAGAGATGGATTTAGTGACAATATTGTTTTAGCACTGGAATACTAGGTGTGAGAAAAGCATTATAGCCAGTAAGTTGTCGGGCTAGCGTGGAAATTATGATACAAACAAAAAGGGTGGTAATGGGAACTTAAACCTTTAAACTATTAATACTGAAAATCAATCCTTAAATTAATCATTTCCAATTGAAATGTTGAATTAACAAAACCCGAAGCTAGTAAAACGCCAATGGCTAAATGGAAAAAAACTATAATTATTCAAAGTAGAGGACACTTTAAATATCATTTTCTCTAATTATTGATCATAATAATGAGTTAATAATTGAGCTTTGGTATTAAAAATTGTTTCCAAGAATAATTTTAGGTTTTAAGTCCTAGTATTTGTCTTTTTTAAATAGAGAAAAAGCATAATTGAGTTGTAATTTTTTAAATTTTGATTTTCGAAAAAGCTATTAATTTTTGATGATTGGAATGTGAGACCTTTTTAAGAGAAGCATATGGTCACAATTTAGTTAGCCACCTTAGTTTGATTTTTCAATGGTAAACCCCTCATCCCAGTTGTAAAGGAATGGCCAATGAGAGTATGGAAAAATAGGGATTTGACTAAAGTGCTTCTATTTAAAGATAATTTGATACTTTTCAAATTTTATACAAAGTCAACTACTAAGGAGATCCTAGAGGCTAAACCTTGGCATGTAATGAATCAATGATTATTCCTTCAGGCATGGAAGCCAGGTCAAACGCGAAAATATAAAGAAGGATCATATCCCCATCTAGATAAACCTATGTACAGTTCCACTGGAGTGCTAGTCTACAAAAGGTTTGAGTGATTTGGCAGGCTTCATTGGACAACCAATTTGTGTGGACAAAATGATAACATTAAGGTGGAGAATTAATTATGCTAGATTATGAATAAATGTGGAAAGTAGAAAGAATCTCCCAGGTACCATTCCAATTGTGAGATTGAGAGCTGATGATTCATTGTATAAAGACACTATTTGAGTCTCCTATCAATAGAGACCTAAGCAAGTAGGTCAAGGGAAAAATGGAGAGAAAAAGATTCAAGAGAGGAGACTATTTAGAATTGATGGTATTGGACCAAGATAAGGTGGATTTGGATGTAGATGTGAAGGTCTAAATACTCAGGCTTTATAGTCTCAGGACTAGAATAGGAAAAGTATAACCTTGATGGTACAAAGGTTAAAAGATAACACAAAAGGAGCTATAAAGGAACATCAATATATGAATATTAGTGAATATCCATTGATGATCTAGGAAATAAAGGAAAATGATCTTCCATTTTAAACGGATAAGAATAATGTAGGAAACTTCTCTTCACCTAAATGCACTCCTAGTAAGGGAGAATATGGGGAAAACATCGATGACTTCATAGTGGTTAGTAAGAGGAAATCTTGATGGAATTGAAACATCCCACAAAAAGCCCTTTTAATGTCAATTGTTTAAGGGAACATAAAGGGCTTTAATAGCCTAAGAAATAATAGGCTCTTAGAGATTTTGTATCTAGAAATAAACTAGTAGCCATTGGTGTGTTGAAATTTAAACAAGGACCATTACTACTATGGAAAAATCATAATGTCTTTTGACATAAAGAGGATGAATTTTAAAGTTTCACATTCTAGTGACCAAAATATGCATACCTGTTCAAATTTTAGTTTCTAAAGGAGAATGCTATAGGATCATATAATAGGTATCAAATCTTCTATCCATTATCATTGCATTAGGTGTCTTTAATAACACCTTATTATGGTCATAGAAAGAGGGAAACATATGTTTGACAAATCACTCAATAGAATTTAAAGAACGTGTGCATAAACTATGAGCAACAAATTTGAGATTTGAAGGATCTCTATTCACTAGAAGTAACAAACAAGAGTCTAGGTGTTTTACTAGAGAGAAATTTTATGGAGCCTTGGTAGAGTTAAACATATATCTAGAGAGTATGACATGTTTCCTAAATCGACAAGTCTTTGATCATCCTCTAATCCTATTGAAGAATTTCCTTAAACAACGTAACAAAAATTTCCTTTTATATTCAAAAGTTTTCTTGCATATCATAAAGAATTTATGAATATAGTGAGGAGAGGGGTCGATAAGGATGTCAAGAGATATAACTCTTTTATATATGTTAAGAAGCTAACCTGGATAAAAGAAAATTTAAAGCCGCTAAAGACTAATGATAGCTTAAACACAATGTTACAGGTAAAATAAACTAAGGTGATCTTAGAAAGCATACAAAATGAAATAATAAGCATTTTGGTGATGAATGGTGGTTGGAGAAAGAAAGCAGCGCTCTTAGTAACTACTGAAAAGCTTTGTCTCATTATAGCTTCATGATAAAGTAAAGAGCTAGAGTGCTTTGGCTAAAGGAAGTAAATATAAAATTCTTTCATAATGCAATTCTAACTATAAGGAACATAAATAAGATCCATTTAATTGTCAATCAAAATTGTGTTTCAATATCTTCACAATTAAGGTTAAAAAAATGGTTTTCACCATTTTAAAATATTCCTAGGGAACATAAGCAGAGAGTAAGTCTACAACTCAATTACTTAAGTCATTCATCAACAATCACATTACAATTGATATGATTCAGTTACTGTTTGTGGTTTTTGAAATGAACCTTAATCAGGCCATAAGCTCTGATAGTTTGAATGGGGGTGTTGGACCCCGCTTCTGTAGCCCAACATTCAGAGTCATAAGATGATCGAAACTCATTGCAATTTTTTTACAATAAACGCATATGTGGAAAATCGATAATCAAACGACCCGATTTATTTAAAACCAATTCAGTCACGAAAGATGTAAACATTATTGAACACGTTAGAGTTTCAGTAATCACTTGGGCCTATTACAGAACAAAATGTTTGTTTTCATAATATCTTTACACTCAAAAACTACCCCCTTTGCCTGAATACAAATATAAAATACAAAATACAAACTACACATGATACAATTGAATGCTTATGCTTAAGATGATTCTAAAATACAAAAATTTCTTGAACTAACTTAATTACAAAAGTATTTAACTATCTTGGAGTTTCAATGCCTTGTAAGGATCGCTAATCTTCTCTTTCTGCACCTGACGAGGGAGTGAGCTACTCAGCTCAGTCACTAACATATACATATATATAGCTAGCATTCATACTTTATTCAGTGACTAACAATTGACCAAAGTCAAGTATATGTATGTATATATATATATATATATATATAGCTAGCATTCATACTTTATTCAAGTAATTTAAACATTCATCAATTTTTGCTTAAATCACATAACACTCAATATGCTTTATACTTGACCATTTAAAGATGCAATGCACAACAAACGGCTCTAGGGTTCTATGAAACAGAATGAGGAAACTGAAGTTTACCCTATGAACATAATGAGTACATTTTTCGGAGCTCATATGCCACAAGTAGGCAGCTGGGAGAAGGCTCTTGTCAACGTGCACGTGACGAACAGAATGGTTCCACTCTCGTCCTAACAGAAGCACATAATCATGCTCAGAATCATTTTACCACAATACTTTTATACTTTCAAATCCTTTCTTTCATCTTTTTTTAATCAAGATATCATGCTTCTTTCACGGTATAACATAATCAAAATCATCATGTACTTTCAATAAGTCAATTTCAAACAATTTAACACATATCCACACAAAGGCATGAATTTGCCCATTTACATAATAACCATAAATATATTACCCACCTAATTTGCTTGCAAAAATCCAATTCAAGGTTGTCTTTCTTTTATCCTTGGGTAGGATTCTCTTGGTTCCCTAAAACAAACCAAGTTTCATTCAATAGGAATCCAATAGAAAATCCCA
>JANVCL010000005.1:3773546-3791399 GCA_026546855.1 Erythroxylum incrassatum | reverse complement strand
GAAATTCTATTCAAAATAGGTCGACAAAAGAATCGCAACAAAGGGAAGAGAGTTGAATTTGATTTCCCGCTCAATCGCCTGATAACTAGATCCTACTCTCAGAGATATAACAGACTTTTACCGCCATATCAAGTGGTGCCTTTAGATAAAAAAAATGAAGACTAAGAGCCTATTGTATTTGAAGTGCTAACCAAATTTGATGATGTGAATAAGTATTCACATTTAAGATCTTTTAAGTTGAGATTTTCACTTGCCTTGTTACTTATAAAATATGGCTAATAAATTACTTAAAATAAGGATGATCCAGTAACTCAGTTACGGTTGCCTATATATTCCTTAATCCAACGATGCGTTAATAATTTTAATAGCCACTACTCTTCAAAGGGTGTATTCCTACACAAAAAGACAAGCATACACCAAAAAATTAAAAAAAATAATACGCAAGTAGCAGCATAGTACTAGCAACAAGAGATTTTAAGATAACAGGACTAGAACTGTTATTAGTCCAAAATATGGTCACAACAGATGACTAAGATCAATTTTTGGAAAATCCTTGATCTTTACATTAAAGTACCAAATTGTTAATTTCGTGTTGAAAAGAAGGATGTCTGATTTGTTTTTAAAGACTCTGCCTCAAGGAGAAAAAGTTGCCATGTTCTTTCCAATTTTCTATTAATGAGTCGAATCAATGCTCAATCATTAAATATATGAATATATCAACCAAATACAATGAATATAGATTCTTCTACGTACCTTTCTTCTGCCGTTAGGAAATTCTCACCGACAAGTTTCTGAAGCAGTGCATCCTGGTCAAAGAAAGGAAACGAAACCAGATGCTTTCATGCATAAATATCCAAAGGTATGCTATAAAATTAACAAAATATTTTCATGAACTTGGCAAGGAAGACAATGAAAAAGGCAGCAAACATGGATCTCATAAATTTCATACTTGTGCTTCACACCGTACTACTGCTGTAACACGATCATTGTAATCATCAATCTTCAAAGGAGGAGACAAGAAGTGCCTGCGAGCATATAGCTGCATTGCAAGAGAATCGTTAGAATCACATATGAAAGAAAATTTTGGCCACATAGTTCCTCGACTGACATAGTTTTCGAAAGATTCACTGCAGTGGAAGTGTGCAATGTAGTTGTTGATTCTTGTCGGAAACAATAAGCAGTAAGTGCTCACCTCATATATGCTGTCACCAATATATGCTAATGTGGCTGCATTGAAAACTGATCGAGGCTTTTCCACTTTTGGAGGACTAGGCAGCCATCTCTCATATCCCATATATAAATCGTCGTTTTGTACTATAACGCAACCAGTCAAAACAGTAGCCATCTAAGTTCTAGGTGACAAAATGACTCGATCAAAACAACTCTATGCATTGTATAATCATAAACTCCTCTCTTTAGGTGACAAAATGACTCGATCAAAACAACTCTATGTATCGTATAATCATAAACTCCTCTCTTTCTTCAATAAAGATCGGTAACAGTTAAAGAATTCACGCAAATGGGAACTGGTGCATCATTCAATTGCCAACTATAGCCTAAAAAGAACCAAAAAAGAAAAATCCAAAGAAACCCAATAAACCCAACACAAAAACCAGTGAAAGTTGAAACACAAGCTCGTCAAAAAGAAAAGAAAGACGAATTATTTGTCGAAATTCAACTACTCCATCAACCAAAACACACACAAAATTCCTTCTTTCTTCACCCTACATTTCAGGAAACAACCAAGAGAGCTCAAGCGATCATTACACTGGCCATTAGTGTTGCGCTTGAGAAGTTCTGAAACAGTCTGAGCTGACAGAGTAACACTGGGAGCGGTTCCAACTGTTGTGGTCGGTAAAAGATCAAAGTTTCTAGGCTTAGGATTGGGATCACGAGGAGCGTTGCGGTTATAAGGAAGTCTCTGTTGGGTGTCCCAAGCAGCTCTCACTCTCAACAGAGACGAAGAAGCCACGGATAAAGTTCCCATTTTCTTAGAGGAATTCTGCTCTAGTGGTGTGGACTGTGGAGGTACAAAGCTTTTGTGACAGGGGCTCACTGAGGGGTTTTGGGTTTTAGTGTTTTGTAAATTTTATCAAATGATTATATACAATTAATTGATTAATTTTCCATTTACTCAATAATTTCACAACAGATTTTATACTGAATTAAATATTACCATTATCTCAAGTATAAATTTTAAATAAAAAAGTAAAATTAAAAGTAAAATATTAAAATTTTGATATAAATTTAATTAATCTTTAAATAGTAAATTTATTATTATCTTTAATTTTTGTCATATACTATTCGAGTAATCTTTGGTCAGATGGTGTGATCAATCTTTTCCTCTTTAGCTTTAGACGTCAAACATGATTTATGGTCTAAAACTTTTTGATACACACGAGCCTCTATATGTTTAATAACTGATAATTGAATATGTTGAATATTATCACGTCAATAATGAAAATTCGACATTGATATTAACTTATTTCGATAATTTCAAAAAAAATAAATAAACAAACAACAGATAATTGTAGAAAAATATGATGAATGTTTTTAATTTATGAATATTAATGAACTGATTTAATATTTTTTCTTTAATTAATAAACAATTTTATTTAAGGCCCCGTTTAGTTGAATGTTAATTAATAGAATGGAACAAAATGTAACGATTTATAACGAAATGAAATGTAATATAATGAAAAGTTGTTTGTAAGAGATGTAATGGTTCATAATGTAATGCAGTGAAATGTTGTTTGGAAGTACAATATAATAATAACTATAATCTCCTCGCTCAAAACAAAACGCATATAATAATAAAAGCATAAGACATATATTGTTCCAAAAAAATTCAACAATTAACATAAATAGGATAAAAAAGAAGGTTTCGACAAAAAGGAAGACACACCGGTAACCAAGTCTTCTAGCTCCTCTTCTACTTCCTTGCCAAGAAATAACGTGAGAAAAATGAGAAGTAGTTGAATACGGAGAACAAAAAGAGAAGTCTGGAAAATGATAAGCTTGTGTACAGTAATAAATGAGTTTGGGTAGGTTTAGAAGAAATAATTGGTAAGAAGAATTATTAAGGATATATTAGGTAATTTGTATTTATTAATTTACGTTCCATCCTAAATTTTCCGAATCGAAAGTTTATTATTTTTACTGTTTAGGATCGAATGAAACGTAATATGAAACTTCTCACTTTCATCCCATTCCATTACGAAACCCTCAAACAAACAATACAAATGTGTTACATTTCATCCCTTTCTATCGCTAACCCTTCAACCAAATTGGGCGGAACCAATTTTATTAAACAAAAATATATTTTTAATCAATACTTTTGGCTTCGGCGGGTCCTACTCCGATTCTTCGATGCCAAGTGTGTCGATCTAAATGGCTGTGGTATCCTCCCTTGTCACGGACCTGTGTGGTTTAGCATACCGTCACTCCCAAATAAAGAAGTTTAACAGGCAAGAACTTCACATAGCAAAAACCCTAACCCAAAACAATTGGAATTGAGGAGAGAAAAAAGGAAAAAGGGGGAATTTCGTTTCTCAAGAAATCACTAATCTCGCAGCAGTCATGAGCCGATACGACAGCCGCGCCGGTGACCCCACGTCTTATCGTGATAGGAGAAGGTAAAGCGCTCGCATTGACATGCAGTTTTCAGTTCTTATGTCTTTAACTCTTTATATGCTTAGGGTTTTCCTCTTCGTACGGGACGGTTCAATTCTTTTGCTTCAAAATGGATTTAGAGATTACAGTTCTTGTTGTGTTTTTGTGGGTTTCACTTGGTACTTGTTATAGTTCAAATGAATTAGTGCGTGGACTGGCAAGAAACTGGTTCTGGCTTTATTGATCGCAAAATCATGAATCTAATCTCCGAACTCACCCAATTTTGCTTGTTGACGAATTTTAGACAATGTAGAACAGAAGCGAAGGAAAATGGGAAATGTAAAACCGGATTCAATATGTTAAGTGTTAGTATTTCTTGTGTTAGAGTGGCCTCATTGTTCACGGTATGGTCAAAAGCTGTTAACACTGCCCGATGGAAATGTAAAAAGGAAAACATAGTACAATGATATAAAAACTAAGTAATTGTAGTGTATATTATTTCTTCTCTAATTGCTAAATGTTAATTGGCAAGAATTGTTTTGGTTTGGTGATGCTGGAGTAGACACAGAAGATGTTCCTTCTTTGACGATACTGTGCACCTTGGTCCTAGTGCCAATTTGTTTGAAACAATGACCAGCTATGGTGATTTAAAGCTTTTCATCTTTTTATTTTTTGTTGCTTTGTAACATTGGTGAGTTTGTTGTATGTGCAGTGATTCAGGTTTTGGTGGGCCTTCGAGTTATAGTGGCTCAGCTCGGGGTTCATATGAACGGAGGGATTATGATCGAGCTGACCCACCAAAGAAGTTAGACTTGGATGGTCTGACACCATTTGAGAAGAACTTCTATGTTGAATCACAATCAGTGGCAGCCATGTCTGAGAGGGATGTTGAGGAGTATAGACAAAGGAGGGAAATAACTGTTGAGGGGAGGGATGTTCCAAAGCCTGTCAAGACTTTTCATGATGTTGGCTTTCCAGGTCTGTTGTATTGAAGTTTGGAAAATATGCTTAGTTTGTTGCTCAAAGCAAATTCTTTCCTTTTATCGGATGAGGTTGGAGAAAGTGAATTAGCAGTTGGGATAGTAATTTCAGCATACTTGTTGAATGTTACTGTGGAGGTTTAAAGATGCTTTGATAGGCTGGTTAGCATTTACTAGATTAATCAATTAAACTTTTATTTTGACTGAATCGAGGGTTGGTTTTTCCCTGAGAGAAAGTCCAGTCCAAGACTCAAACATCTTGTAAAGCCTATGGTTCCTCATTAGTGGTTATGGGTCAAATACAGTCTTAGTGATTTACCATCCCTTGATATTCTTATAACTGACATTGGCTGGCTTCATTTCTAGCATCTGTCTGTGCTTTACTATTATATTATTGTTATTGATTCAATTCATTCATAATAATTTTTCATAGCAGAAGGTGTCTTTACCTCATTCTGTTGGGCAACTTCTACTTGTCTTTGCTCCTCTCTTAACTTTATTTTGGAGTCTCGCATATGGGGTAACTCAAACCTATGCTATATCAGGCATATCAGTTGAGTCATCCAGATTAAATGCCACAGATTAAAGTTAAAATGATGCTAACTTTGCTCTAACTTCCTTTTTCTTTAAATTTCACTGAACTTTATATGAGTGAAAAAGCATGAAAACGTTGCTTTCTGGCTAATTTCAGTATCTTTGAAACATGTGAGTTTCTAATGACCTGCAAAATTCACTCTGAATGTGTGTGCTTAATATTTTTTTATGTTTAATAATGATGGTCTGTGCTATTGTATACTAAATGATATTCTTGTCATTGTTCTAGATTATGTTATGCAAGAAATTACAAAATCTGGGTTTGTTGAACCTACTCCCATACAATCTCAAGGATGGCCAATGGCTTTGAGGGGGCGTGATCTCATTGGTATTGCTGAAACAGGATCAGGGAAGACACTTGCCTACCTATTGCCTGCCATTGTCCATGTTAATGCTCAGCCAATTTTAGGTTTGTCATTAACTGAAACTTCTTATTATTCCTGTACATGTTTTTTCTATACTTTCTATTGCTGGTGATTAAAGATTTGGATTTCTTGTATTCCAGCTCCTGGGGATGGCCCAATCGTACTAGTTTTAGCTCCGACACGTGAACTTGCTGTTCAGATACAACAAGAAGCTACTAAATTTGGTGCATCATCAAGAATAAAAATCACGTGCATCTATGGCGGAGTTCCTAAAGGACCTCAAGTGCGTGATCTCCAGAAAGGTAGGTGGCTGTTGAGTTTCAGGAACTGGCTATCGTCTTATGCTTGGCAAGTGAGTTTGGGATAGCTCCATTATTTATTTTGATTATTTTCCTGGTAAGAGATTTATATGTTCAAGGATTTTGATCGATCTAGCTGTTATTATGATTTTGGTTATGTTACAGGCGTTGAGATTGTTATTGCCACACCAGGAAGGTTGATCGACATGCTGGAGTCTCATAATACAAATTTGCGTAGAGTTACATACCTGGTGTTGGATGAAGCAGATCGAATGCTAGACATGGGGTTTGAGCCTCAGATGCGTAAAATTGTTTCTCAGGTTCTTATCTTCCGTTCTATTCCTCATAAGCTTATTAGGCGACAGTCAGTCTATTGAATTAGAGAAAACACTTGAAATATAAAGGTCACAAGGATACTTGACTAAATCCTCTCATGTATGTTTTGATTGGTTGTCTAGACATATCTCTCTTGATTCTGACTAGAGATATGCACATTTATATATGTTCTCTTTGCTATAGTACTGTTTAATCTATTGTTGTTTTCAGATTCGCCCAGACCGACAAACTTTGTACTGGAGTGCAACTTGGCCAAAAGAAGTTGAACAATTAGCAAAGCAGTTTCTTTACAATCCCTACAAAGTAAGGCATTGTAGTCTTTCCATACGAAAATATGATATCCATTTCATTGCTTTTTGATTGATATTTTTTGTGTTTGTATGGACCTTTAAACTGATCCTTGAGGCATAGGGGACTTGAAGTCGTGTGGTCCAAGCTAGAACCTCGTGGCTCAATTTAACATTTGCAATTCAAGGAATTCCTGTTGGTAGTTAGGATCAACAACATGGATGCATCATTTTCTAATCCCCTTTTCCTGGGATTTTGTGCAGGTAACAATAGGATCTTCAGACTTGAAAGCTAATCGTGCAATTCGCCAAATTGTGGACATAGTATCCGAGAATCAGAAATATAACAAGTAAGATAAGTCTTTTTACTACTACTATCCATCAACTAGTGTTTTTATAGATAGTTTTAGAAGTTTTTTTTTATGGATTTGTAGATTGGTGAAGTTGCTAGAGGATATTATGGATGGGAGCCGTATTCTGATTTTCATGGATACCAAGAAAGGCTGTGACCAAATCACTCGGCAGCTCCGCATGGATGGCTGGCCTGCTCTCTCAATTCATGGGGATAAAAGTCAAGCAGAAAGGGACTGGGTCCTCTCAGAGTTCAAATCTGGCAAGAGTCCTATAATGACGGCAACTGATGTTGCGGCTCGTGGATTAGGTACATATTAGCTCTATGCTTGCATCATGGGAACTAGATTCTTGGTTTTTAGTTATTCAGGTATTTGATCACTTCCCACTTCTGTTGTTGCATTCTTTATTTTTTGTTTTGGTGGCAGATGTCAAAGATGTGAAATTTGTGATAAATTATGACTTCCCTGGCTCTCTTGAGGATTATGTTCACCGGATTGGTAGAACAGGAAGAGCTGGAGCAAAAGGAACAGCTTACACGTTTTTCACGGCATCAAATGCCAGATTTGCCAGGGAACTTATCACAATACTTGAGGAAGCTGGGCAGAAGGTCAGTTCAGAATTGGCTGCAATGGGACGTGGTGCACCTCCTCCACCATCAGGTTAGTTGACTGATGTGCTCTTTTCAATCTTGACTATTCATAGCACATTAACATGCTTGTGTGAGTTAAAGCATGAAAAAGAGAGTGCGTGCATAATATGATACGTTTGTTTGTTGAAGAGCTAACAAATGGCATTCTGTAGGCTTTCGAGATCGTGGGAGGGGTTATGGCAGTGGACGTTCCTGGAATTAAGATCCAAGAGTGTAGAGATTTAGATGTTCTCTGTTGGTCGAATTACTTGTCTTGTTCTTTTCCGGTATTTGATCGGTTTATCTAAGTACAAGGCAATTTCTGTATAACACTGAACGAGCCTATGGAATTGTACAATAGTTTTCTGTTTGTAGAAAAGATTGTGGTTGGCAAAGATGGTAACAAGCTCCATTCTTTTATGTTAAGTTCTGCCATTTTATGGGAGCTTCACAGCTGAGATTGAACATGCCATATATATAT
The DNA here is from genome assembly GCA_026546855.1 of Erythroxylum incrassatum. Taxonomy (NCBI): domain Eukaryota; kingdom Viridiplantae; phylum Streptophyta; class Magnoliopsida; order Malpighiales; family Erythroxylaceae; genus Erythroxylum; species Erythroxylum incrassatum. The sequence continues at coordinate 3,783,463 of JANVCL010000005.1, read as the reverse complement.
ATATGCAACAATCACAGCTGCCTTTGTTTCTTCAGTGTTGATCATAACTCTATTGCTATACTTCCCTAACTAGGGCAAATGAAGCCTCTGAGCCAGCCTCTGGTGCAGGTGAGCTGCTATAATAAACAATCCAAGTATAGCAAGAATCACGGATTTGAACAAAAGGAAAATTAAAGACACAATACTGTGTTTCTCTTCATCATCTATTTTATATTTTTCTATTTTAAATGTCCATCAATTCTTTCTGCAATGAAACTAAACCGGAGCTCACTCTGCTGAAACTTCTGTCCAATCTGTTCATTTGTTGGCTGACATCTTTTTGGTCCCAACTTCTCCTTTGGTATCCGATGTAAGAACTTGAAAATGGAGACAGAACAGCTTTCACATGAGAAGTCAGAACAGCTTTCACATGATGACATGACAGGCTTTGCACAATTTCCAAAAAGGATGTGGAGACGTCAACCATGTATAAATTAACATCCAAGCTTCCAAAACCGAACCAACCCAACTCCCAAGCTGATTGGTCCTTCAATCTCCATAACAGGTGCATTTCTTTTCTTCAGCATCATCTCTACAAGAAATATAATATTATCGTACTGCCCTGCCCCTAACTTTTCCAAATAATTTACAAGCATCCCCATTATATTCTCTAAGATTCCAAGAGATATAGAAGAATTAACAAATGTAACCAAACCAAACACAAGCGCAGAGACATAGCAGATAGAGCCGAACAATGCAACAACATGATTATGACAACTTACTATAATGTATATATTCTTGGTGACCCCAAAAGATATATTTATATTACATAATCATAGGGTAGGGTTGTTGAATAAATAGCAAAAGGAAAGTGGAGCTTGAGAATTAGAATACACTTGCAATAATTAAAAAGTTGCAAGTCACTTAGAATCCCACATTTATGTAGACAAATAGTCAAGGAGAATGATCTTGGAAACTAAAAGCAGATTCAGCTTTTTTAATTTTTTCTTCCCTCAAAAGAGATTCTTTAATTACCGTTCATGTTCTTCCCTTTCCAATGTACATAGTCATAATATCCACCAAAATCTAAGATATGAATACCATATTTGAGAGAAATAAGGACTACCCTTTTGTTTATTTATCATTACATGGCTAATGGGGTAGACTTCACTTTATATGAACTAAGTGGACACAAGTGGTCTCACTCTCACTCATTCATTTCAATATATATATATATGATGAGTAGAGAGGAAGAGGCTCGAGATGAAAGTAACATGAGAGGTTGTGGATTGAGTGATAAATCCAAATGGACAAAAGTAGAGAGAAGAGAAGTAGATGATGAAGATGGAATGAATGGAGTCACTGAGTTTCACATGAATGCACGAGGGAGGCCACCAGCTGCGCCTGCTGCCTGCATATAAGAAGGGACAATGTGCCACGAGGCAATCATGCACTTGTGGGGACTTCTAATCTTTTCCTCTCTACTTATAAACACACACATAAATATGTATATGGATATTATTATTATTATATTAAAAATATTATTATTAAATAATAAAATATATTTTATAAAATAATATTTTTTAATTTTATATATAGATCATTGTTTAATAACCAACAATACTTATTACTGTTTATGTCTACCAACTACTAAATACATAAGTATATATATATATATATATATATATAATTGTTTATGAGAAAATATCCTTATCCTCTATCATTTTTATTTAATATGATTTTTTCTATTTTAAATATTCATTAAATTTAAAATTTATTTTATATTTTTCCTTTGACTTTTCGTCTCCAAATCCCGATTTACAAATGTATAGATGAAACGTACAATATGTACAACGTTATCGCAAATAATTTCTTTATTAATTAGAGGTTAAGTAAGCAATTATCGAATTAGATTTCACGTTTTAATAGAAATATTTTTTTGTTTGAAAATGTAAAAAAATTTGAAAATTTCATTTTCCATTGTTCTAAACTTTTTTTTTTGAGATCAACACTCAAAAGATAATTATATATATTTTAAATGTATGTCAATTAACTTAATTTGCACGTTGAAGAAAGCATAATAATTACAACTTTAAATGTGTTTTCCATTTTGGTCTATAAAAAATCTTATTTGTCATATCACATTAATTATATATATGCAAATTCATAACATTTTCCAGATGAGAAAACTAGCTCTTAATGTTAATTAATTATCAATGAATCATCTTCTCCTCTTTAAAGGAGGAAGCTTGCAAGTACGTGCACACATGCACTTCCCTTTCTCCATCACAAGAAAAGATAATCTCGCCTTCTCTCCAACCACTAATCATATTTAAACAAACCGATAGATATAGAGAAAGAAACAAATAGCAAGAGAAGATAAAAGAGCAAATTGAGTGATGAATAAGAGGGTTTGAGAGAGGAAAAAGGGGTTGTATCTCGTGCATGTGTGCTTGAGGGGTCAAAAATCATCATCATCATCTTCAACAATGGACAACTTAATATGGGCAGTCTTAGCGACAATCTTATTGTCAACAATTATTCTCTACAGGAACTGGTTTGTTAGTATCTTCCTCAGATCATCATCACCAAACTACAAAACCCCACTTCCTTTAGGCACTCTCGGATGGCCATTTGTAGGAGAAACCGTCGACTTTGTTTCATCTGCTTACTCTGACCGCCCCGAGTCCTTCATGGATAAACGTCGACGCATGTGAGTATTAGTAACATGTATACAAACACACATATATATATATATATATGTATGTATGTATGTATGCGATGATGGTACAGTAAGATAGATACTAGGTATCATGTCTTAGCTCATTTTAAGGTACAATATTTGTGAGTGCTTACTTCAGTTTCTTAGTCACTTCTGCTTAGTAATGATTTGTGACTTTTAGTGCTTGAAGAAAGTGATGTATTTTCTGTCTAATCAGCTAGCACTTAGGATTTTCTTTTTTCTGTCATATTATGATCAAACCATATATGAAACAAAAAGATTCGAAGATTATGATCATTTTCTTGAAGGAAAAATAAAAAAGGGATGTGTGACACAGGTTTTATGGTGTTTGCAGGTACGGGAAGGTGTTCAAGTCTCACATATTTGGAACTCCTACAATTGTGTCAACAGATGCAGAAGTGAGCAAAATTATACTTCAAAGTGATGCAAAAACCTTTGTGCCCTCTTACCCGAAATCTCTCACAGAGTTGATGGGAAAGTCATCGATCTTGCTTATCAATGGGAGCTTACAAAGGAGAATACATGGTCTTGTAGGAGCCTTCTTCAAGTCCCCACATCTCAAAGCTCAGATAACAAGAGACATGCAGTGTTATGTTCAACAATCAATGGAGAGATGGAGAGATGACTGTCCCATATACATACAAGACGAGACAAAAAATGTCAGTCTTTCTTTATCCCTCCATAGTGTGTGTGTGAGGGGCTGTGCTATCCTTGAAGTTTGAATATCTGTCTTCTTTAGCTTCTTCTAAGCTCTCTTTGGATGCTCTTTTTTGAGATGAGTTCCGATGGCCATAAGAAAAAACAAAACATGTCACCCTCTCTTTTAACCTATCTCTAGCTTTCTTCTTCCAACATTTTTACTAGTTTTTTGCTGATAAAAAATGACCATCTACTGGTAAACTTTTTCTGTTTTCTATAATGATTGATGTTTGAAATTTTACCCCTGGTTTGTACTTAAATTTGACGTGATTTCGTGCTCAGTGGAGTAATAGGGTTTGCTTGAAATCATGTTGTCTTGGAAATATGACTCATGATGATTACAACTATGTTCTCCTTTCTAAAAGTTACCAAGAAAATAACCTTCTTCTGTCCCCAGATTGCCTTTCAAGTCCTTGTTAAGGTATTGATTAGCTTGGATCCTGGTCAAGAAATGGAGTTACTCAAGAAACAGTTCCAAGAATTCATCTCAGGTCTCATGGCTTTACCTATAAACATCCCTGGAAGTCAACTTTTTCGGTCATTACAGGCAAGTTAATCATGACCTAACTTCTCTATATATATTACAATAAATTTACTGATCATGTCATGAAATTCCAGGCAAAAAAGAAGATGGTCAAGTTTGTCCAAAAAGTCATTCGATCAAAGAAGGCTAGTGGCATTTCAACTCCACCAAAAGATATACTGGAAGTTCTGCTCAATGATGATAATGAACAATTGACCGATGAACTTTTAGCAGATAATTTGATTGATATGATGATACCAGGCGAGGACTCGGTGCCAATTCTTATGACTCTTGCTATTAAGTACCTCTCAGATAGCCCGGTCGTACTAAAACAATTAAAGGTTTGTTTTGATACCCTCCATTCTATTAGTTTTTATATATAATCTGTTAAACATTATCCCACCCCACGTACTGTATACGAAAGATAATATTCTAGCGTTCCTGTTGAATTTGAAAGCTTTATGTACATAGACATTCGTATGAATTTGACTGCTTTTCTGAAGTATGATCTACCCTTTTGGTTTATCATCAAAAGAATATGAAGAAACAAGTGTTATGTGTCCAATCCTTTCGAGGGAACGCGTAAGAGCCGTTCTCAAATTCTACTGTTTTTGGATTATCTGGTTGTCAATTCGATAGTTTGGTGACAAGTCATTGTCATGTGTTCATTACTGCTCGTGTGACTTGTAACTATCGTTAGTACTCTTTTGTTTAGTTTCAGAGTTTCCCTCTTTCCCCATGCAATAGTATTATCCTTTAGTCGGTTGTTTTGACCATTAAACCTCTAGCTGCAATTCAGGAAGAGAACATGCAATTGAGAAGTCTCAAAGCTCAGCTTGGAGAGCCATTGAATTGGACTGATTACTTGTCATTGGCCTTTACACAGTCAGTAAGTTGCTTGAACACTGTCGACTTGAAGAGACATAGTGTTTCAATAATAAGTTAAAAACCCTTTTATTTTCTGTATCATCACAGGTGATTACAGAAAGTTTAAGGATGGGAAACATCATAATAGGGGTGATGAGAAAGGCCATGAAAGATATAGAGATAAAAGGGCACTTGATACCAAAAGGATGGTGTGCTTTTGCATACTTCAGGTCTGTTCATCTTGATGAAAACAACTATGAACAGCCTTACCAATTCAATCCATGGAGGTGGCAAGTAAGAAAAAAACTTTTTTTCTACTCAGTCACTTTCTATAACTTCTGTGTTTAGCTTATAAGATTTTGGGGACTCACAGGACAAAGATGTAAGTAACTGTAACTTCACTCCTTTTGGAGGTGGACAAAGATTATGCCCTGGTCTAGACTTGGCCAGACTTGAAGCTTCTATCTTCTTACACCACTTTGTCACTCAAATCAGGTAAGTCCTGCCATGGCTCTATAGTTTCATTTTTTCTATAAACATCAGAAGAATGAACTTAGGGAAAAACTCAACAAGTACAAGCTAAATGAAGAAACAATTCCATGGAAGATCTAAACTTTGTGGGATCCAAAAAAACTGGTTTTGGCATTTACCATATACAACCAGTCAAGCTTGAATCCTCATGGTTGTAATAAGTCCACATGTTTAATCTTTTTACCATATGAATAAAGACAAATACGAACTGACCCACATGGAGAACTCTATATCTACTGTACATAATGTGACAATCAACCACATGAGGTAGACAAATCTATGATGATTCCTAGGCCACATGTGACAGAATAAACAGGATGTTACTTGTGGGTCATGTAAGTGGCATACCCAAAAAGAGATTTTTGACTAGTCTAATGCATTGAAAACACGACTATGGATTGACCAATCATCCATCATAGGTATTGTAAAAAGTTAAGGCATTTTTGTTACTTAATCGAAAAGTTGGTCAAAGATATGATCCTATGATATAAGTATATGATTGTTATGATATAACAATGAACAAATTTCTAGGCTAGGGTTGGTTCATGCCGTGGGCAGACGATGAGATTATTGATATACGTCGCATCAGAAAAACCTTATCATATAGAGATAAGGTTGCGCACTGTAAGATTTTTCAGACCTTACTTTACTGCAAAACTTTAGATTGAGTGAAATGAAGATGATTACACCAAAAAAAAATTCCTAGCTAGTGATCAAAGCAACCCTAGGTTCTGATTTCTCTTTAGTCAGAAGAGAACAAAAAATCATGCTGGACTAACTTGATTAACAAAAGATCATGTCTTTGATTTATCGATTGCTCTTATGCAGATGGGTGGCAGAAGAAGATACAATTGTCAACTTCCCAACTGCGAGAATGAAGAGAAGAATGCCAATCTGGATCAAGAAAAGAGAGGTGATCCCATCAGCTTCTCCTTAAGCACAAACTTCTGGCCTGTAAGACAAAAGATGAAACAAACTTAGCTTCAAATAATAAAAAACCAACAAGAGAAAAGGTTTGAAAGAAACTGATGAAGAAAACAATAAGGAAACAGCCACAGCCCACACGTGTGTGGGCACATCAAGGAGGCTGACATATCTTGTCTTCTTCAATTAGGGCAAAATGCAAATTACAGACAATACATGTATATGTTTCGCTTTATATTCTTTATTATAATTTTTAGTGGGGACTACCCGTTGAGTTATCAATTTTTTTGTTTTCTTTCATCAATCCTTTCCTTTTCATCTTAACCACAATATAGAATTCTTGTAATTTATGGTGACTAAGGTAGTGATGCTGAGGGGTCCATATGAATATGAAACATTGTCATTTGGATAACATTCATTCTAGGTGGAGTTATATTTTAACTTAGCAAACTTATACAATTTGGATAAAGATGACGGAGAATTGAAGATTGTGTTACTTTATGAGATTATTTTCTATTGGATCTCTTAAGATCTTAAGTTTTGGCTAGATTTTTTACTGAGTTGTTATTGTTGTTGTATTTTTTTATAGAACTTGTTATTGAATCCCAAAATGGATTAATTATTGTGTATGCTCTTCATTTTGGTTTAAAAGAGTCAAGATATTTGTTAAGCTCATCAAAACAAATTAATGATGGTCTAGTCATGGAGTCCAATATTTCCTCTGATGTGAAGAAGGAATGCTCTCTGTTGTACACGTTACTTGAAAAGATAACAGATAAAAGACTAGATTAGTCATGAAAGGAATTTCTGTGATGCAAAAGTGATCACTTTAGTTGAATGAGTTTGGAGTTAACTTCATACTTCTTGAACAATAATTCATCCTGTCATTGTCATTTAGCAAACTCGGTCAACTAAAGTGATCACTTTAGCATAACAGAAATTCCTTTCATGACTAATCTGAATGCAATGACAAGATGAATTATTGTTTAAAAAGTATGAATTCTACTCCAAACTCTGTCAACTAAAGTGATCACTTTAGTTAACTATGTCAAAGTGATTACTTTAGTTGACTGAGTTTGGAGTAAACTTCATGCTTCTTGAACAATAAAATAAGATAAATTATTATTCAAAAAGTATGATGTTTACTCCAAACTTAGTCAACTAAAGTGATCACTTTAACATTACAGAAATTTGTGATGTTAAAGTGATCACTTTAGTTGAGTGACTTTGTAAATGATGAATGAAAATTAAATCTATTAGAGGATACAAAAATCTCTATTGTAATATCCTCTACCACGATGAACAAATGCTTCATTCTAGCTACACGATACTCATTGGTCAACAAGATTTTAAAATTTAAAAAATAAAAAGTTAAAAAATATAAAACAAATTGTTTCAGACTTTACTCTTGACCGATAATTTATATTATTAATTTGATATAATTTTTAGTATTCTTTAATAAATTTAATTTTCATTTATTGATATTGGTCAATAATTTAGTCAAGTCTAGGTAACTTCACCTTTGATATAGATGTTCTAATACTAATCGTTTAATGTGTGCTTTTGGAAAATACTTGACTTCATGGTCAATAGTCCATCCTAGCTATTAGAGTACACATAAATACTAATTTTGAACCCATCACTTTTGTTATATCATTATCAATGCTCTCCCAAAATTAATATTATGAATATCGTACCAGATTTAATTTTGATATGGTACTATACTGGTATCGGTTAATGTCGGAAACCATTCAGGTAATTTTTTAAATTTATGAAATTGTCCCTAATTTTTTTAAATTACAAAATAATTTATTATCATATTGTATAGTTGTACTGCATATTTTTAACCTTGTCTTCAGAAATTATAATAATAAATAATAAGTACAATTTTAATTTAATTTATAAAATTAATTTAATAATTATTATTAAATATAATTAAATTTAAAATATATTTTAAAATATATATATTCAAATAAATTTTGATTTAATAATTAAAATATATAAAATAAATATTAGTTATAAATAATAATTTTTAATTATTTATTTTAAAAATAAATATTTTATTAGTATTTTTTAAAATAAATATTATATAAAATATTAAAACAAATTTAAATAAAATAATTTATTTTCAAGTTTTATTTAATTTATAATTATTATTAGTAATAAAAATTTTATTTTTATTTTAAAAGCAAAAATTTCAAATTCACAATAATTAATAGAAGTTGAAGTAAATAAAATAACTAATTAAAAAACTTTAAAAAAAGAGAGAAGGAGAGGTAGGAGGGAGAGTTTAAAACTTTTGCAAAAAAGTTTCATATTTTTAAAATTTTCGGTATCGATCGATATTTTACCGGTATTTTGAATACCTGTCGGTATCTACTAGTACCATTCGAAATCAGTCGGTACTGACCGGTAATTAAATCTGATATAACCGACCCTCCATTTCGCATCAATTTTGATCCGGTATGAAACGGTATTCTAAACCTTGCCACAAATTCTTAACTTACCTTCTCACTTTAATCTAATCAATTATTTACAAATTAAAAGGCACTAAAATGCTTAAATGAAAATATGAAAAAAGAATAAAAAGAAATAAATAATTAAACTAGAACAAAAAATATGACACACACACACACATATATAAATGGTACAAAATCGGTGAACGTCGATACCGGGATTGGATACTGGTCGGTACTAACATTTACCGGACGGTACCGGCCGGAACCATCAATTCTGGCCAATACTGAAAATTTCAAAAATTGTAAGGACTAACTTGCAATTTCCAGAAGTTTTTAACCTAAAACTACCACCTTCTAGATTCTTCTTCGACGTAGGCCGTACACCGCACACCTCCTCTCTTTTTCGATCTCTCTCTCGGTGTCTCACCGTCTCCTCCTCGCCGTCGACGTCTCATTCAGTCCTCCAGTCCTCCTCCTTCAAGTCTTTGACCAGTGATTTGTTTGCTTTCTCCCTTCGAGGCTTCGACGGTTCGGTCTCAGGCTCTCAACCAGCTCCTCGCCGCCTTCTCGTCCATCCTCCTTGCCGTCTCTGTGCCTTCGACGCACCACACGACCATCGCAGGTCAAAGCCTCAGCCGGACGGACCACACGATCCGACACCAAAGACCCGATTGTTTTAAGTGTATGTTTTTTATTTTTGTTTCATTTTTAATAACATTTTGAAATTGATTGCTTCTGTGATTGTGTTGGTTGTTGGATGGTGGTGGATTTAGGGTTAAAATTGGTGTTGTTGTGTTGGATTTGGAGAAAAACTTGGAGGTTGATTTCGGCTGAGAATGAGAAAATAGAAATGGGAATGTCCGAATATGTGAATGTTGAAGCTGATTTCGGTTGTTGAAGTGAAGTTTTGATTTTTGTTACTTCGGTTGTTGAAGTGAAGTTGAACTGAAATTGAAATTGAATTTTGACATTTTGCATTTTGGAAGTAGATTGGTGATTGGTCTGATTGAAAATTAAGTTTGGAATGGTGATTGTGATTTAATAGATTTACGGAATTAATATTGAATTGTTAAATTATTGATGAATGAGATTGAATTTGACTATTTGAGTTTGTGCAATTGAAATTGAGATTGAGTTTGATAATCAAAATCAAATCAACATTTAAACCAAATTGTAAAATTGACAATCAAAT
>JANVCL010000005.1:3756277-3773446 GCA_026546855.1 Erythroxylum incrassatum | reverse complement strand
GGAAGGCTATTCGTGATGCTAGACTTTTTGATTTTCCCATGGGTGGTTATCAATTCACTTGGGATCACGGACGGAATTATGGATAGAAGAAAAATTGGACCACGTATTGGTGTCTGAGGCGTGGAGTTCTTTATTTCCTTATGCGCAAGCTACCTCTTTAGAAACCTCGACCTCAGATCATCTTCCGATACTGCTTGAGATGCGCACCTTTGTTTTACGTACATGAGCCAGTCGTTTTCGTTATGAGAATATCTGGTCTAAGGAGCCCAATTGTCGCGCAGTAGTCCAGAATAGCTGGGATTCTTCGGTTGGGGAGGAGGTTCAGGAACGACTATCTCTCTGTGGTCAAGCTTTATATAGGTGGGGTCTGGACTTATGGGACTTTAAGAAACGAGAGTTGGAAGACAGTCTTTGGTTTATTAAGAAATTATGAGGTTCACGCGTCCTGCATGATTCAGAACGATTTCATGCGGCTATTTGTAAGCTCTTTCATATTTTGCATGAGCGAGAAATCCAGTGGAAGCAACGATCGAAGGTCTTTTGGCTTAGGGATGGTGATTCTAACACGCGGTTCTTGCATTATATGGCAACACATCGTCAGATGAAAAATTCTTATATAGCGAAGTAGTCATGCCTGTGAGTATTAAGTCACAGGCGTGATTCCGATGTACAGTTTTGACTTATTAAGTTATAACCGTGCAGCAATTAAATATGATTTTATAATATTTTTTATTAAATCATTAATTAATTAATTCAAATACTATTAATAAGCTAACTAATGCTAACATAATTACTTGGATAATTAATTATTGTATATTTAACACGTATAAAGATATTATTAATTAGTTAAAAATATAATTAATAAAATACCTAATTAGTTAATTTAAATATCACTAATGATAATTATAAATTAATAATAATTAATTGATTAACTAAATAAAATATAGATACTTGATTAAGTAGTACTTATTAATATTAGCTGTTAATTATTAGTTATTATTATATACTGAATAGATATATAGTTCTTCTGTGTTTATATATATACCAAAGTTGTCACGGCTGTGACTTAATAATCACAGGCATAACTGGATGCACGATTATGACTTATTAGGTTACAACTGTGTATGTTAAATAATTTTTAATTATTTGTTCAATATATAGTTTTGAATTTTAAATCTTTGAGAGGTTAATTTACATACATATCTAGAAATCTCTAACTTTAATGCATTCACCTAACCCTTTCTCACACACTTAAACATCTGGAAGAATTTACAGGAGTTATAACTCAGGTGAGAATGTTTTAATGCACGCATCGAACCCTTTTCACACATAGTTAAACCTCTGCAAGAATCTTAAAGGGTTATACCTCCATTTCGTGCTCCTAAACTCAAGAAGTTCCTCATGCGAGAATTCTCAATCTAACATTCCTATTTGCTTTCTTTTAATTGTTATTATTATTCGATTCTTGCGTTTCTAATCGTGCATTATTATTAGAAGTTAGGTTTGTTTTTCCAGGACAAGCACATGTTAATTAAGGGTTGTTTGTGACTATGAGTGTTATGTTCGAATTGCAATTGGACTAAGAATTTGAGAACGAAGCGTTTTATGGATTCATTATGAGTTTTTATAACAAATGAACATTTCAACGGTTTTATTTATTCTTTGTTATAAACTTGTTACCTACAAGCTTTAAGCTCACTCTCCTTTCATTCTCATCTCCAGATAATGAGAAGTAGATCGAATGAAAGAAATGAAAGGCGTTCGTTTAGTTATGCGCATGTTGCATTTTTAAGTTAGATTGTTGTAAGAATCAAACCTTAGACATATGTTGAGAATTTGGAGGTTTGTATCTTTGTATTCTAATGTTGATATTGATGATTGATGTTGTAATATGGCTTGGAATGCCATTAAAGTTCGTGAACATTTATCTTTTGATGTTAATGAATTATGTATGGATGATTTTTGAGCGGAATTATAGTCTTGCTTTGACTTAAAGTATACTTGAGGAAGTTATTGATTTGAGATGAGTAATCGTGAATGCATGTGTAATATGTATTATGGAAAAAGAATGATAGGAAATTGTGAAGGATGAGAAATTATGTTAAGCAAGGAACCACGCTCAAGTATAACGGTATTTTTGATAAGAGAGTTGGATTCCGGTAATGGGGTCCAACAATAAATCTAAATTTTCTAGATTTTGGATCTAGTTTTTTGTGTTATCTTGGGTATTATACATCACGAACATAGGACTTCGAAATGTGTTTAACTGAGAGTAGTCTGTTGGTTTACCAGTCCACATCTCCATCGATGTCTTCAGATCAATCGATCTTGTTGGTGATTGATCAATCACATAGCAAGTGGTCTTCACTACTTTTGCCCTAAAAGACTTTGCCATACTTGCAGTTCTCAACATGGCTCTAGGTCTTTTAAATAGAGTTTTGTTCATTCGCTCTGCCACTCTATTTTGTTGAGGAGTGTGAGGCACCACGAATTGACATTTGATGCCTTCTCGATTACAAAAATCAATGAACTCATCATCAATATATTTTCCACCATTATCAGTCCTGAGGCACTTGATTTTCTTCCCCATCTCTAACCCAACTTGTGCTTTAAATGTTGTGAAGGTTGACAATACATCTCCCTTTCTCTTAATAGAATACACCCAACATCTTCTGGAATAACCATCAATGAAAGTCACAAAGTACCTTGCTCCACCTAGAGACATAATTGGTGTTTGCCATATATCAAAGTGAATCAATTATAGAATATCTTTACTTTTAGAATTCGATGCATTAAATTTCAGTCTATGATGCTTACTTATAATGCAGTGCTCATAGAAGAGTAATGATATATTTGTGAGACCAGGAAGTAGTTTTTGCTTAGCAAGAGTCTTGAATCCTTGTTCTGACATGTGGTCAATTTTACGGTGTCACAATTTTGTTGCATTTTCTGCAGAACTAACCAATGCATTTGCTTCCATATACGTCTTTCCCATAAGCTTGTATAAGTTTTCAGTTATCCTTTCTGCCTTCATTACTACAATTGCTCCTTTGATCACCTTCATAACTCCATTTTGAATAGAGATCTTGCACCCAATTTTATCCAATTGTCCTAAAGACAATAAATTTTTCTTCAAACCCTTCACATGTCTCATATTTTCAATTGTGTAAACTGTACCATCATACATCTTCAACTTGATGGTGCCAATCCTAGCAATCTCCAAGGTATGATCATTTCCCATGTACACAGATGCAGAGATAGATTTATAAGTGCGAAACTAATTTCTACAAGGAGTCATATGACACGTTGCTCATGAATCCATTATCCAAGCATCAATGAGCTCTACTTTGTCCTTGAACACCATTACTACTTCACTATGTAAGATTTCTCCATTGGCAATATATCCCTGAGAAGTTGATGCTTTAGAGGCCTTGTCTACACCTTTCCTAAATCGCCATTCACTTTTAAAGTGTCCTCTCTTGCCACAGTTGTAACACTTGAGATTTTTTTTTACTTCTAGATTTTGACCTTCCTTGTTTGTGACTCCCAATAGAATCACACTCCATTGATCGTCCTCTCATCATCAATAAGGCTTTCGCTTGATGCGAATTTGTTAACCTTTCTTCCTTATTGATGCGTCTACTTTCTTCTTCAAGAACCAAAGTAGCAACATCATTAAATACCAAAGTATCTGTGAGGATATTATTGGCTAAACTAATGATGAGTTGGTCATATGAATCTGGAAAACTTTGAAGTAGAATCTCCGCATGTTCAGTTGGATTTTCATTATGTCTCAACTTTGAAAGTTGAGAGCATAGAGAGGTCAGAGTATTTATATGCTCTGTCATTAAAGTAGATTCAGACATTCGAAATGTGTAGAGTCTTCTCTCAGAAAGATTTTTTTTGTGAAGAGACTTAGCTTCATATAACTTTGTAAGATGATCTCATATCTCTTTGGTTGTTTTCTTTTCCTCTACACATTGCAAGATGTCATCTGATAGACCAAGATGCAAATCTGACATGGCCAAGGCATCTATTTGTTTCCATTTGACATCATCTACGAAATCTGTTGGCCTAGCACTAATGGCCCCCAAGCAGTTATCTTTTACTAATACTACCTTTATTTTCAATTCCATAACAAGAACTTTATCCCATCAAACTTTGTAATATCAAATTTGATTGGCATTGCTTCTATCACAAGAATTGACTCCCACTATCTCACGTGAAAAAAAAAAGGGAAAACCACCTCAAGTTACCTCCATTTAGTATGTACCAAGAAAGTTCTCAAGAAAGGCTGGGGGGTTACAAATAGTTCTACTTAAAACTCAGTTTCCTTAAATAGAGTTTTTCCTAGCCATGCACTTAATCACCTCAAATACTATCGAAAAATGCCCAAAAAAAGGCAACAAGAACCCGAGAATAGAACCACTCTTAACCAGCAAGAGCATTAAAGAAAAACTCGTTTTCTGATGTGGAAGATCAGATTATGCTACAACCACAAAGCATCCTTGAGCAACCCCTGGGCTTTAGTATCACCGATAGGAAATGGACTCTACCCGGATAAAACAAATACATCAATAAAAGAAATTGAAGTAAAAAGGATAGATAAGATTTAAAGTAGAAAACCCCTTAACAAATATGGGAAAAAACTACAGGCAAAAATAGAAAAATTTTCACCATAAAAAGGTACTAATTACAACAGAAAGATCTCACAATCTTACATCAAAAATTAATACATAGGATTATAAAAAGAGATTACACTAAGGCTTTGTTTGGTTGGCATAGATTCTTGATTGAGAAAGTAATCTTTTTCTTAAAATTTATATTATCACGTTTGGTTCATTTTTTTGAGTAGTTAGGAAAGTAAAAACTTTCCTAATATAGGGAAAGTAGTATCATTTTATTTGGATTCCAAATCTCAGCAACCTCTTGGTATTTAGATTACTTTTCTCAAGATTTAATCTAAAAATACGCTAGCTAATTTAATCCTTCATTCTCTCTCAATTTTACAACAATTCTTTTATAAAACCCTATCTCCTCTTCAACTAATGTTACGAATACCATACCAAACTTCGTACTTAATTGGGTTCTAATACAGTACTGTATCGATACTGTTAATACCGAGTACCGTTTCAAATAATTTTTTAAATTTATGAAATATTCCCTAATTTTTTTAAAAAAATTACAAAATAGTCCATTGTCATATTATACAGTTATATTGTCTATTTTAACCCTGTCTCCAAATATTATAATAATAAATAATAATAACAATTTTAATTTAATTTTTAATTTAATAATTATTAATAAATATAATTAAATTTAAAACATATTTTAAAATATATAAATTTCAAATAAATTTTGATTTGATAATTAAAAATATATAAAGTAAATAGTAGTTTATAAATAATAATTTTTAAATTGTTTATTTTAAAAAATAAAATATTTTTATTAATACTTTATTAATAAATATTATATAAAATATTAAAATAAATTAAAATTAAAATAATTTATTTTTAAGTCTTATTTTATTTATAATTATTATTAGTAATAAAAAATTTATTTTATTTTAAAAACAAAAATTAAAAATTCACAATAATTATAAAAATTGAAGTAAATAAAATAACTAATTAAAATTTTTTTGAAAAAAGTGGGAAAAAAGAGAGGAGGGAGGGAGAGTTTAAAAATTTTACAAAAATTTTCCTATTTTTTAAAATTTTCAGTACTGGCCAATATTTTGAATACCTACCGATATCTACCAGTACCATTCAAAATCGGTCGGTACCGACCAGTACTTAAACTCGGTACAACCAACCTTTCATTTCGTATCAATTTTAGTCCAGAACGAAACGGTATTCTAAACCTTGCCACAAATTCTTAACTTACCTTATTACATTTCACTTTAATCTAATCAATTATTTACGAATTAAAAGGTACTAAAATGTTTAAATGAAATATATTAAAAGATTCAACTAGTTCAGCTGATTCGATTATAAAAGCTTTGAATTGTGCAACTTTTTGGTTTAATTTACTTTAATAGCTCTTGTTGTTAAAAACTGATAAATTTATTAATTAATCGGTTAATTTTAATAATTAATATTTTTATAACTAAAATAAATAAATAAATTTTTATTTAACAATTTTTTTAATTAAAAAATGAAGAATATAAGTAAGGATAATCTCTTATAATCATATTTTAAATTTCTTTAATTTTTTAATCTTTAACTAATTTTATAATGATCTAATAACGATTGAACTTTTTTAACATTAAATCGCTTATCTTACCGATTTAACAGTTATTAAAACATTGGAAAACGTATAGATTATTGTATCTTTGTTCAATTTTCGGCCCAAGTGCACACCTTCAATTTCTTAATAACTCGCAAGATACAGATAATGTGTTAATACCCCAACCCAACAACAAAGCCCAATATCCTAGAGTCCAAACGTCGTCGTTTAATGTACTTAGCCATGTTTCTCTCTCTCTCTTACTGTCACAAAATATAAATCGGTGAAATAAAGAAAACGCTAACTGGCCTAAACCTCTCAATTCCGAATCCAAATCAGAACCGTTTGTGGGTTTTTGTTCATCTCTTTAATCAGTAAATTTAATCCTAGGTATGTATCTCTTTCATGTTGATGTTCCGTCTTTGTCGGCATCGGATTTTATCTTGTTAAAGGAAGTTAGAAGAATCGGTTTTCGAAGCTAAGATTTTTAGGGTTTTGATGAGACAGTTCGATGTTTTTGTTTATTTCTTTGATACTTTGTGCATGTGCTTGAGTGTTTATGGTTCTTGTAATGTTAATTGGATCAGAAAAAGCTCTTTATTAGGCTATTGAAAGCATAATTTTGATTCTAGGGTTCGTAAGTCAATATGATAGATGTGTGTGCATTTATGGGGTATACTTGCGTATACAATATGCGTGTGTAGTCTTGCGTTATGGGTTGAGGGACTTTGTGTGTTTAAGGTTGTTAGTTAATAGGATTCTGGTAGTGTTCGTTAGGATACTATAGGTAATGCATCCTAACTCAAGTAGTCAGTTTGAAGTTAAAATTGTTTTGCAGAGGCATCTATAATGGCAGGTAGAAACCGAATTCCCAGTGAAGCCTATGTTGACTGGCGTGGCTTTCCCTCTGAAAGGCCTTTTGTCGGGGGCCTCCTCTTCCACAACCACCTCCTCACCCTGTTTTGTTGGAGGAGGAGCTTGAAATGCAGCATGCTGAAATGAGGAGACTTTTGGGTGATAATCGCAGGCTGATTGAGGATCGAATGGCTCTTCAACAAGAGCTTGGTGCAGCTAAAGAGGAACTTCGACGTATGAATCTTGTCACTGGGGAAATCCGTGCAGAACAGGAAATGCAGTCAAGGGAGCTTATTGAAAAGGGTTTGAAGCTGGAAGCTGACCTCCGTGCGACCGAGCCATTAAAGAGTGAGGTCATAAAGCTACAAGCGGAGGTTAAGAAGCTAAATAACTTGAAGCAGGAACTACTCGGGCAAGTTCAGAACCTAAAGCAGGATGTTGCAAGGTTGCAGCATGACAACCAACAGATTCCTCTACTTCATAGTGAGATTGATGGCCTGCGCCAGGAGCTTATGCGTGCTAGGTTTGTGCTGTTTAGAAGAAAAAATATCCATTTTAATGCAATTTGGGATTTAACTTCCTTTTTTAATATAGCTGTTTTAGTGGGCTATGTACATAAATGCTAAAAACACCATATATGTTGTAGAGCTGCCGTTGATTTTGAAAAGAAAGGAAACATTGAATTGATGGATCAGAGACAGTCAATGGAGAAGAGCTTGGTTTCCATGGCACGTGAGGTTGAAAAGCTACGTGCTGACCTTGCTGCTGCAGATTCTCGACCCTGGGGTTCTGGTACACATTTCTTTATGACCTTGGAATTCTTGACTTTATTGTGTTAGAAAAATGTGTTGAAATGTTGTTTACTCATCTTAGAATTCATAAGACATGTTTTACTTACTTATCAGTTATAGATGTTAGCCATAGTTTCTTTTTCTTTGTAATGGAAGTTATGGAACAAATCCCTTGGTATTTTCCGTTGGTATGCTATATTCTAGTTTATGTTAGTTTTGTTTGACATTTTAACAATGCAGAATACTTTATTGATTTTATTTTATTTGTCCCTACTTTTCATATTTGGCTTTTGACATCGTTATCTTGGTATGATTTGGCTTAAGGTGGACCATATGGAATGAAGTTCAGTACTCCAGATGGGGGTTTCCCTACGCCATATGGGGATGGATATGGTGCTTCTGTGGTAGGTGTACTTCATTCGCTGTAATTTTTGGATTCTTTAATCAGTGAGCATAGCATTTTGAAATTTTTTCCTTTCTTGTTTATGTTACTTTTTTCCATGTCCTTTAGGGTGGTCCTGACAAGCGTCCTATTTATGGTTCTGGTCCTGCTTCATGGGAGAAGTCACGGATTCCTCGTCGTTGAGTTTATTACTTTTCAAGTTCAAGAAATTCGAAGCTTTTCCTAAGGCAACTTGTTGTCCCAGTTTAAAATTTCAAAGGCGAGCAGCGTGTTTTGTATTTGTGTGCATATGACACTAGTTATACTTTATCTGAATACATGCTAATTAAGTTTCCATAGTAGGGTTATCATTTTCCTTTGGTAGGAAAAATAAAGATAATATTGTGGTTACTTCAATTCTTATCGGTTCTCTTTATATGCCTTATACTTTTACTATAACTTTTTCTGTTCCACTTTGTCCTGATATATTTAGTCAATTCACTATCTTCAAACTAAAAGTTTGAGATGTGGAACTCAGCAGAAAGTAAGTTTTTCTGTTGTTGTGTATTAATCTTGTTGGCTGCTTTCATTAATATTGCTGGAGGTCAGAAGTTGGTTGTGATCTCCATCGATGCAGCCTACACACAAAATTTGTATACCTAGGTCGCGAAGTCTTTCTTTTGTGTCTACCATAAAGAGCGATGTCAGCAATGTTTGATGGGCTAGTGGTTGTAGTTGTTGCTTTTAAGTGATGATTATATGATTTTGGAGTTTGGTTCTTAGATATAGATTTTCTAAGTTACATTTGTAGGTTAAGGAGATGGTATAAACATGGGAGATGTAATGCCCTATGCAATAATGATCCACTACTGCTGATAATGAATTACAGGGCCTGCTTCTCATTCTATGTTCCCCTTAGTTTTGTAGCATTGAAACTCCAGGTTAGAAAATTATTGGAAGAGACAAATGCTTTAAGGAACATGCTGTTGAGATAAAGTGAGCTATTTTCTGCACTTATCAGAATGACGTGCACGTGTGTTTAGTGATTACGACGGTATCTGTCATTTGTTCTTGGGAATGTAAATATAGGGCATTGCCTTTTTAAAAAAAATTTGTGCCCGAGTGAAGTGCACAAATTAGGTATAGTTCCTTCCGATGGCTCGTGTATTTCAATCTGAGAGTTTGGCCTTTGACAGCTCTGATGTGTACAATGATTTGTACAAATTATGGTGGGGATGTGCTAACTTTTGTGAATATTGTCCACGATATTGTATATTTCTACTATGGATGTAAGAAATTTTAGGCCATTCATAAGAAGTGGTTCTCTCATCCACATTTCTTGGGATTGTGACACTCCACAATTTATCATATCTCCAGCTGAGAATCTGGATGTATTGTATAGATAAAATAGAGGGTTGCAGAGTGGAAAATAAGCATGTGAAAGTAGTGGAGAGTGTAGACAGTATGTATGTTATTTGATGTGAGATGTGGAGGAACCTAAACCTATGACATTCTTTCAACATTTCAAAGTTTCTGCGACGGATGGAGGAAAGTTAGTACCATAATTCTGGATTTAAAATTATTTCCAATTTGCCCTGTCAAATTTCAATCAGCTTCAAGCCTTTCACAAGTTGGGGACGCCTGTAAAGAGCATGATCTATCTCTCGACTTTGTATTTTCAGCGTATCATTAAATTAGTCATTCATCTCCAGAAATACAAGTTGCTTCTTCTTCTATCAAAATGCTTGGAATTTCTGAAGATGAAAGACGTGCCATGGGAAGAGGGGCAGACTACTAAAAGATTATAGGCAAGTATTTTGTCTTTGTTATATGGATTTCTTGGATCTAAACTTTGTCCTTTTCATCATACTTGTCTAATGGGATATTTTAGTGCTTATATTTTGTCCTCATCATATTAGTTGTTAAATGATTGTATAGGTCATGTATAGGTCAGTTTACAGATTTTAGAGAGCTGTAGCATTGCAGTTCCCATTTTAGTTGCTCGGCCATTTGTATGGATTTTCACTTGAACCTATTATAGTGCAGCCAATAGAGTTTTAGTACTG
Organism: Erythroxylum incrassatum; assembly: GCA_026546855.1. Classification (NCBI taxonomy): domain Eukaryota; kingdom Viridiplantae; phylum Streptophyta; class Magnoliopsida; order Malpighiales; family Erythroxylaceae; genus Erythroxylum; species Erythroxylum incrassatum. The sequence continues at coordinate 3,763,127 of JANVCL010000005.1, read as the reverse complement.
CCTTATTTGGGCAGTTAGTTGATAAACTTTGCAATTAATTGGGGATGGATCAATTTCGAAAATTGTCACACTGGATAAAGGTGAAGATAGCCATAGACAGCTTGGTGTTGCTTTTTATAATTGAGTTGAGAACTATGATTTGGTACGTGCAAATATTAGTCACTGTTGCACTTTTCAAGGATGACGGTATATGGCATCTGGCAGGTTCAATGTTTTGTTGGATAGTTGGAGGTCTCATGCTTGATTCTCATGACTTTTGCAGTCAATGAGAACTAGGTATAAGCTTTTGCACTAGACTTGGACAGATATGGGATGCTTGAGAGTCAGCAAAGTAGTGATACCTTGCTATGGAGATCAGAAGGCTTTGTAATTGTTTAATAAATTTGTTTGATACCCATCAGACCCATTAGTTCCATATAGCTTATGAAAATTGTAGGGGGGAGGTGAAGTCTCTGTTTGATTGCAGTTAATGTTGTTACATAACCCCATACCTTTTTTTTTCCTACGAGAATTAAATGGCTGGGTAGAGAACTTCATCAAAGTACAGCAATGCATATTTTATGCAATACAAATGGAGGATGGAGCTGCTGTTTTTATCATCCATCTCTAATCTTCTTTGAAGGGTATGTTACCTGGAACAATCCACACCAATTCCGCTCATTCAGATTTAAGCTTTTTGCTTAGAGAAGACCAAGTACAACTGACCTGCGTGGATGATAATAGTTGCTAGTACTAGTTTGTGAGCCATGTTTCATTGTAAGTTACTTTGTAATGAAATGACACAGTAAATGCCTGCTTAATCATGGTTAGTGGACATCGATCTTGCCAGGATGGCTTGATGCTTTGAGGATGCTGCCTAAAGTGATTCCAGAGAAGAGGAATTGTATGTCAATATGTTTATAACAAGGCTTACAGTTGTGAACCTTGTATCGTTGTTGGTTAACTGTCTAGGCATTGCTCGACTGAAGTGTATGCTTTGTAATTTTACGAGGAAGGGATAGCTGAAACTTTTGAGGCCTTTTCTATAGGAGGAAGCCTTAAAGATGTCATCCACGGATGGATTTGATTGTGCAATGTGACCTTGGGTGGAAACAATAGCAGCTAGCACTGTGATGGAGATATGGGCCACAATTTATGGGATGTGGAATGATATCGGCCGTAGTTACTAAATAAACTAGTTTTTGGTACCTTTATAGGAGTAGATCAGTGCATATTTATTTTTGTTGCATTGTTATTATTGTATCTGCTGTAAGTTGCAATTTTTTATCTGTTGTAACAATTTCTCATATTTTGCAGGTAGTTAAACAACGTTTGACAAAAAGATGAATTCAGGGATCATTATGTCTTGTTGTTGGAACTGGCCGGTGAACTTTATCGGGCAATGTTAAACTTCGGTACTTTCCTTTTGCACCTAAGCCACAGATGTCATGGAGACTAAGAACACCGAACTCAGAAGCTGGTTCCAGAAATGAATCAAGGTAATTTTACTCATGACAGAGGTGCCTATTGCCATGTGATATTAGATGTTGTGGAAGTTCTGTTAACATTTTAAAGTTCGATGCATTTCTTGCAAAGTACATTTTCAGGCTTATTTCTTGTAAATAAGTGATAAGATGGTCTTTGCCTTAATTACGTTGCACCTTTAGTTCCTTTAGTTGGACATAAAATGCGTAATGTAACTCCTTACATCATGTCTAAAATTTTGCTTTAGTTAATATAGTTAACATTACATAGTGTAGCTTATTTGATCCCTAATGCCTAACATCGTCATTGCCATTTCACCCTCCGTCCTGATATGAACTGAACTGTAACTAGAAAATGGTCTTGCATCCAAGGTTGCTTCTATCTGAAGGGAAACAAAACTAATCTGCCACACTTGAATTGTCTATTGATTGCAGATTGCTCTGTGGAAGCCATCAAAAACTGGCCTCTCTGGTATTTTGGAATGATCTCTTCCCAATTTTGGATTTGCTACTTCCCCCATCGGTCTTTTTCCGCACCTCAACACTCTTCAAAAATGTTTCTTAGGTCACTACATCTTGAGCTGTAAGTATACGTTCCATCGATCAGTCTGATGAAATCGTTTTGAAGACGTTTTCTTCCTCCTGAATCCTTCAAGTCTCTAACAACAGGGCTATACTATTGATTTAAACTTTTGTCTTCAACAATTCATGTTTCCATAAGGACCCCAACTAAAACCTCACAAAATTTATCAAAAGAGTCGTTTCACATGCTTTTTGAGCCTTAGGAGAAGAGAAAAAGAAGCCATGAGACTGACTTTACAGCGATCGTAACATGTTAGTCAAAGTGGAGTAGCCCTTTTGCAGAGAAAAGCAGAGAGGCATTCGACCAAGTTGGATTGAGATATACTTGATTCTACAAAAGCAAAATGGTTCAAGCCATGTCCATATCAAGTAATCTAATTGAAGAAATGCATAATAAATAAATATTGATTTAGCAATGGTAGGAAAGTTGATTAGATTTGGTTTGATAAATAGTTTTTAAATTTGACCAAAAATGGAAAATTGGATATGCTTTGATTTGAACTATAATTTAATCAGACTTCAATTTAGACTCGGAGTCATTATTATCCTATTGAGATGTGATTGGACTTTAGTTTAAACTATAATTTCATCGAATTTAATTAAATTAGATTCTAATTTAATTTATTTGAGATTTTTTTTACAAAATTTTGAATATATATATATATAAAGAAGGCGACAGACATAATGTCATGATTTGATATTGAGTAGCCTTTCCTGTTTTCTTTCTATTGGTTCTTCCCAAGCTTTTTGCTATGGTAATAATTATTTCAATCATAGATTCCAGAGCAGAACCATACAGCCCAAATGATACAGAAAAGTTCAGAGCCTAGTTTAGATGAAATCAAATACAACCAAACAAGGCACAAGAAGTCAAAATTAACTATTTTTCATAGGAACTCACTCCTTGACCTCGTGGATGCCATTGCCATTGCCATTGATGAAGTTTTCAGAGCCAGAATTTGGGTCCTGCCACATGTAAGTGCCATGTGCTGTGTGAAGCTTTTATAATGTGGGGAAAAGGTTGGGTTTAGCTCAAGCTTCCAAGTAAAATTAAGCAGTGCCCTTATCACCAAATGCCCAGCTATGGTATTATTTACCTTAGCCGTCTTCTTTATCATTGCCGTCCCTACCAAGTTTAGTGTGGTCTTATCCTTACAATAGTCCAAACCATGCTTTGTTTGAAGAGTAGTTGGTTGTGTCTTTTGAGAGGGTCCCAATTCATATATCTGATATACATATAAATCCAAGGATTCTAGTCTAATAATCAAATCTTCCAAGCAAATTGCCTTGATTTTGATCCGTTGGATGGATGGATGGATGATCCATGGTTTCCTTGATTGATTCTTCAAGCCATTATTTTATGGAAGCAACAATGAAATGATGAGGGAATTGGTCCATTATTCTTAAGAATTGCTAAACTAATCCCAAGCATAGATATACATGTAATAAGCCCTAATTTGATCGCTGAATCAATCAAAAGTATGCTAAATAGTGTTTATAATCAAAATTTAAGGGATCTCAAGTGATATTACAAGCTCCTGAAGAACACGCCAAACTAGAGCCAAGATCAAATCTAATGACTTTACAAGCCCATTACTATATGTGAGATCAAACCTCCCACATTCACTTTATAAGTATAGTTTTCTATAGTTTACAACAACCTCTTTGCATCAATCTCACCACGTTCTCTCTTTAACGCCATACAACTCACACCCTCTTCAAACAACAACAAAACCTCCCAAAGTTCAAATCTTTACGGCGACCCACATCACCGGAGCCACCTCCGAGCACCAAGGGAGCCTCACCGGAGGAAGATGACAACGTACGGGACCATACCAACCTCGTCGTCCCCTGGAGTTTCAACGAACTTGGAGTACATATCTCGAGCCAAAGAACGTATCAAAGCTGGTTTAGGAGCTCGCAGACCATGGAAAGTGATGTTTGATTTTCATTCTTTTAAGTTGCCTGCAAATTTCCAAGAAGCACTAGCTCGTGTAAGGACCAACGTGGCTTACTTTCGCATGAACTACGCGATCATAGTGCTGTTGATAATCTTCCTGAGTCTTCTATGGCACCCGGTATCGTTGATAGTGTTCATAGTTCTGATGGCTGTGTGGCTTTTTCTCTACTTCTTACGTGACGAGCCGTTGGTGGTTTTCGGCCGGATGATCGACGACCGTGTGGTGCTGATCGTCTTGTCGATACTGACAATAGTGTTCTTGTTGTTGACTCATGTGACCTTGAACGTGTTGGTCTCACTTTTGATTGGCGTGGTGGTTATTTTGGTTCATGGGATGATGAGGAAGACTGATGATCTGTTCTTGGATGAAGAATCTACTGGTTTGATGACTACTACTGGTGTTCCTCCTCCTCCTTCTTCTTCTTGATTATGAGATTCTGTCTGTTAATCTATCGTAATCTCAGTTCTTTCATTACATTCTTAGTGTGTGTCGAGTTTCCAAATACTATATTTAAGTTACTGGTTTTTTGGTTAGTTGAGATTGATGATCAATTCCCATTTTCGTGGATCTAATTTCTGAGATCTTTCTTCTTTCTTTGCTTTTATTTATGGAGGTTGCTGAATGTTGAAAACCTACTGGTCTAGTCTTGGCTACTTGGTTTGGTTGGACTGGTAGGTGATAATAGGAGAAGCATATGCATCATTACTTAGTTGAATTTGGTAATTAAGTTGAAATGATTTTTGTTGCAAGGGATCCTTCCTAATGTACGATTATCGAAACCAAATATTATAATTGAAACCAATTCTCGATGAGATAGTATTCATAATTGTTAATTACATCATCGGTTGTAATTTCGCTAAGTCGCGGGATCCAAAGGAGTCTCATAATACGCAGCTTTATTTTACGTAATAGAGAGACTGTTTTTAATATTAATTACAATTATACATATTTAAATTGGTATCTTAAAATAATTTAATCATTTTATTTTAAATTTTTGTTTTTAAATTTAGGCAAATTATATTTAAAATGGGATGTCAACTCAACAAGTGTTATAATTGAAACCAATTCTCAGTAGGATAAATGAGATAATGTATATAATTATTAATTACATCATCATCAATTCTCAGTTGTAATCTCGCTAAGTTGCGAAATCCGGAAAGGTTCAATAGTACTCAGCTTTTTTCTTACGTAATAGAAAGGTTGTTTCCGATATTAATTACAATTATACATATTTAAATTGGTATCTTAAAATAATTTAATCATTTTATTTTAAAATTTGATTAATTTTTTAGTTAATAACACTACTAGTAAACTTAAATTGGACAACGGGTGTCCTTTTGAACTTAAACCTAAGTTATATTTAGAGATGGTAATAAGGCCTCAGTTTGGGCCTATCTCACCCAGACTCGTGTTGTCTAAGCCTCCAATCAGGCATTCGACTCTATATTTGAAAATTTTAGGTTTTGAGTTAGACTCAGGTTGTCCAGGCCCGACTCAACTTAAGATCTGATAAATAATAACAAATCGAAGTCACTTTAATAATTTAATTTTTAAAAAATAGTTTGAGTCAAGCCTAGTAGGGCTCAGTCGGGCCTCAGGTTGGGCTTAAGCTTCCTACAGCCGGCCCAGCCTATTGCCACTAAAGAGTGTTCTATTAGCATTGTTTTGATATTTCTGAATATCACTGATGTCCATTTCTTTGATCACTCCACTTAGCTTATGCAGATACGTTTACTTGTTGAGCTGGACCTATTTCAGGTATGGTCTTTTGGGCTGCCGTTTTTGCTAGGTTACTAACATTTTACAGGCCCGCACAAAAGAAGGCCGAAGTGGTAACCAACTAATGTGACAATACTTCGAGTAGGGATGGCTCTGGCTCTGGCTCGGGCCGGGCCAAATAGGGCACTAAATTTTTACACGCCTGCACGAAATAAAGCTGAAGTGGTCTCCTCCTCTTGTAATTAACACTTTGATTAGGGCTAACAATAGTGTGAATTTTGGTTCAATTTCAGACTCAATCTTTAAATTAAAAATAGAAAATGATATCATTTTTGCAAAAAGGATGTCATTTTCTTTATAATTATCAGGCTTCCAGCCGTATGATTTTAATTATAGATGTTAGGATTCGGGTCAGGTTTAGCCTGAGCGGCCTAGCCTGAGGCCTGTCTGTTTAAGCTTGACTCATTGACCTCAGGTTGAGTGCCCAGACCTAAATACCATCCTTACTTCGATTGGAAAGAGTTTGTGTAGAAATAGCTATAATATTTTTAAAAACTATTAAATGCTTAAAAACCCCATTTATAACATGTTAACTCAAAAGATCAACTCCTTAAAAAAATATTAAATATTCAAAAACTTAATTAGAACAAATAAAAATCAAAAGTTTAACCAATGGTTTAAAAACCCACCAAAAGTTAAATCGACAAAACAAAAAGCTTAAGATTTAAAAGATTAAGTCAGTATTAGACTGTCATAAAATAGGTTAAATATTGAATAAAATTAAATAATTTGAAATATACTTCAAAGAGATTATAATTACATATCAAAAAATTTGAAGTTTAATTAAAAAATAAAATTGTCAAATGAAAATTTATTTATTTATTTTACTTTATAAGAATTTATTATTTAAAAATTACTGATTAATTAATAAACTGGTCAGTTTTTAACAATAAGATTTATTAAAATAATCAAATTTAAAATTTTTAAAAAAATTAAAAAATTGACCGATTCATAACTTTAATAATTGAACTGGTTGAACCTTTCGAAGGCTCTATATAATCTATTTGATAAACCAGTAATTCAGAATTAAATGAATAACTCGATCCAATTGAGGTTTGCAGATCT
>JANVCL010000005.1:3746129-3756177 GCA_026546855.1 Erythroxylum incrassatum | reverse complement strand
CCTCCAATCAGGCATTCAACTCTATTTTTGAAAATTTTGGATTTTGAGTTAAATACTTAGGTTGTCCAGGCCCGGCTCGACTTAAGGCCCAATAAATAATAACAAATTGATGTCACTTTAATATTTTAATTTTTAAAAATTAGTTTGAGTCAAGCCTAGTAGGCCTTAGTCGGGCCTCAGGCTGGGCTTAAGCTTCCTACAGCCGGCCCAGCCTATTGCCACTAAAGAGTGTTCTATTAGCATTGTTTTGATATTTCTCATTGATGTCCATTTCTTTGATCACTCCACTTACAAGCCTGCTTTCAAGTAGAGATGGCTCTAGCTCGGGTCGGGCCAGCTAGGGCACGAAATTTTTACACGCCTGCTCGAATTAAAGCTGAAGTGGTCTCCACCTCTTGTAATAACACTTTGATTAGAGATGACAATAAGTCGAATTCGGTTCGATTTCAGGCTCAATCTTTAAATTAAAAATAAAAAATGACATCATTTTTTCAGTAATATGTCATTTTCTTTATAGTTGTCAAGCTTCCAGCCGTATGATTTTCATTATAGACGTCAGAATTCGGGTTAGGTTGAGCCTGGGCGGCCTAGCGTGAGCCTTGTCTACTTAAGCCTGGCTCATTGACCTCAAACTGAGTTGTGCCCAGACCTAAATACCATCTCTAACTTCGATTGGAAAGAGTTTGTGTAGAAATAGCTATAATATTTTTAAAAACTATTAAATGGTTAAAAAACCCATTTATAACATGTTAACTCAAAAGATCAACTCTTTCAAAAAAATATTAAACATTCAAAAACTTAATTAGAACAAGTAAAAATCAAAAGTTTAACCAATGGTTTAAGAACCCACCAAAAGTTAAGTCAACAAAACAAAAACTTAAGACTTAAAAGATTCAGTCAGTATTAGACTGTCATAAAATAGGTTAAAGATTGAATAAAATTAAATAATTTAAAATATATTTGAAAGAAATTATAATTACATATCAAAAAATTTGAAGTTTAATTAAAAAATGAAATTGTCAAATGAAAATTTATTTATTATTTTACTTTATAAGAATTTATTATTTAAAAATTATTGATTAATTAATAAACTGATCAGTTTTTAACAATAAAATTTATTAAAATAATCAAACTAAAAAATTAAAAAATTTTGAAAATTGACCGATTCATAACTTTTATAATTGAACTGGTTGAACCTTTCAAATGCTCTATATAATCTATTTGATAAACCAGTAATTCAGAATTAAATGAATAACTCGATCCAATTGAGGTTTGCAGATCTTTACGTGTCTCCACTTCTAACCAATCATCCTCTTCAAGATTAACCACCAGGATATAAGAGTTCCTAGACTTCTTATTAAGTCACAGAACAAAGATCTTAAGGAAGGCTGATCAGAGAATCATGAAACCAAGTACTGAACAAAACAAGTCTTGAGTTTGCCCTTCTTCCAGGCAATGCAGGTAAAGCTGCAGGTGATCTTGATACTGCCTCATTGGGCAGTGAGCAGTCAAACTCAGACAACTAATTTCCATGACAGGGTCTCTGAAGATCATCTTCTAAATCCAGGTTGTATATAAGACAAGCACAGAAACCAATTTGTTATCACATAAAGAAAGAAGACAAACTTAGGTTGTCTCTATGTTGCAATGGAGAAATGAACCTTTGTCTGATCTCTGAAGCAAGTCATTATCAGATTCAATGTCTGGACTCATTGGATCTGCTTTTAGACATTTGAAATTCAAAATTAAGATAAGAGGGTTTCTTCTTCATCTTCTTCCTTTTTTCATTTTTGAATTTCAACCCCTCATTAATACCTTTAGGCTGCTTGCTTTCCTCTTATTTGCTTCTTCAGATAAGACAAGATCTCAGGGTGACCTTTTTGTCTGATTTTGGCCCTCTGTGTCCTATCAAAGAACATGAGTTAAGAACCAAATACTTGATAAATAAATGGGGGGAGAAGGATACAAAACATAGAAGAGCTTCATTGATTTACCAGAAAAATTACAGAGCATTACTACCCCTCTTTCTCTTCAACTATACAATGCAATATCAAGATGGCATTGAACGTAAATATTAAAGGCAAAAAGGAAATATATTGAATACAAAATGAACAGAAGATTTTCTGCATCCCATAGTTCAGGATGGGTTAGCTCTTTAACGCATTGTCTTGACATGATATCTTCCTAAACTTATCCCTATCGAAGAATGCAGCTCTTGGTGACTCAAGCGAGAGTTTCGTACTGAACCCTTCAAATGACTCGATCGAGAGAGGACTGCTGTAATGTTGCTGCTGCTCTATCCACATCCGGCCACTCCGACTCCCCACGTCATAACCAGGTGACATGTAGTTGCCATCCATAAGCATGTCACCTTCTAGTATGCGAAGAACCTGAACAGAAACAAATAGTTAATATAATCATTGAATTTTCGAACTTCCATATAAACTATTCTAAACTTCCAGTATTGAGTTCCAAGTGAGAATGTTGGACATTCAAACCCTTCTACCGAAATCTTAAACATAGTCATTTCTTTCCATGTCTGTAATCTAAGTCAACCACTGTATTCTTACAACTTCTATTCATGTACTGAGAATTAGAAGATAATCCTACTGAAGTAATTGCTCCTGAAATATTTGTGAAGAATTACAAACTGCTTGGCTACTCAGCCAACTGTAAGAGTGGTTTCAGCTAAAAATGTCTTTACCTGTGACATACGAGGTCTAGAATGGGGATCCCGTCTTATACACAGTGATGCGGCATGTAACATACAATACACCTCCTGTTCAGAATAGTGATTCTCCAACCTTGGATCAATCAGATCATGTACTGCATATTCTTCAAGCAGAGGACGTGCCTGTCCCAGATCAAGAATTCTAAGAATTAAAAAGAGGTCATATAAAAGCTGAACCTAGAAAATGAGACCGGCTATCTCCACATATTTCTAGCTCTTCCCTAAACCTTTTATATTGGAATCATTTGTCGTTGTAAAAGAAATTAAGCAAATATTAAACTCATTCATGAATTATACCCATTCAGTCAAGCACTGTTGACCCTTGGGCCGGGTAAGATCTACTGCTTTTCTTCCTGTAACAAGTTCAACCAATACCACCCCAAAGGAATAAACATCAGCTTTTTCTGTAATTTGACCACTTTGAGCGTACTCTGGAGCCAAATACCTACAGGACATCAGAATGTTCATGCGAATCCTATAACCGAGCAACGAAAGAACAAAGTTTAAGCAAATTTTGCTATTAAAAGTTACCCAAATGTTCCAATGACTCTTGTTTCAACTCCAGTATCTCCATCAGGCTGCCACCTTGCCAGCCCAAAATCCCCTACCTATCAAAACAAAACATAACTAAATCATGAAAACCCAGAGGTTAACACCTTAAGCTTCCATTGATATAGTTGAAAAGCAGTTAAATAGGTTTTAGGAAATTCCGAAAGGGGCATGAAACTTGTTGCTTCTAGAGTTTAAGACTGTAAGCACATTGAAATCAAGTAGAAAATTTCCAAGTATAGCACAACCTTCTATACTGATCATTTTGTATCAAGAATATCTCAAGCATTCAAGGATTTGCTTTGAACTAGAGGAGAAACAAAGAGGATATCTCACAAGTGGCTCAAAATCATGGGTAATGAGGATGTTATTGGGCCGCATGTCTCGGTGAACAATGCAACCCACTCTGCACTCTTCATGAAGATATCGTAATCCTCGAGCAGCTCCAACAGCAATTTTCTGGCGTGCAGACCATTCTAATGGCTTCATCTGATTCCCTAAAACATGAACCAAATATCTTGGTAAATTGTAAATGAAAAAGGTCCAACACTTCAATTAAAGGTGCAAAAATCATGAAGAGAAATCAATGAATACATTAGTTACGTTAAAGCACCTGCAACTGAATGAATACCATGTTAGGAAAACAACTAGGTTTACAGTTTATTCTAAAGACTATATAAAGTAATGAAGAGGCTTGAGAATACCATAATTTCTTTAACTACTACATATATTCTGCAATAACAGAAATCTGCTATTGAAGTATTGAGTTCCTTAGGAGGGACCATAAAGGAATTACCATAGAGATGAGAATCTAAGGATCCATTGCATATGTATTCATACACCAATAACCTTCTTTTGTCCTCAATACAGAATCCAATGAGCATAACAACATTCCGATGCTGAGCACAGCTCAGAACTTCCACTTCAGAGCAAAATTCAAGATCCCCCTGGGAACTAGCCAATTTATGCTGCTTGACAGCAATTGCCTGGCCATCTGGCAACACACCTCTATGAACAGATCCAAAGCCTCCCTCTGCCAAGAAATTAGCTTGCGAAAATCCACCTGTAGCAAGCTCCAACTCAGCATAACTAAACCACCTTGGAGGTTTTCCAAAGACCGGTGCTTTATGTTGGCATTTGGAACACAAAGGAGGGGGGCCAGGTGGTGCATTTCTGGATAATGATATTGCTTCTCTCACGTCTCCGCCTAAGTCTAAATTATTCCTACAGCTAGGCATTTTGATTCCAGTTTTGTTATCAAGTTTGGAGATCTTGTCCAACAAAGCCTTGGCAGCTGATGCTTGAGCCATTTGATGTGAGGGCATCTGGGAACTAATAAATTCTCCTATCCACGGTTCAAATCTCAAACTTGCAGAAGCTGAGGGTAAATCTTCATTTTCTGTGTCTGAACTAGATCCATCATGACCCCTGATTTCCTTGGTTACGAATGATTGTTCTTTCTTGAGGTCTCCATTTGTTTCTGAAACAAAGAAAGGTGAAGTTCCTGGATCACTGGACACTGATGAAGTCGCTGCTTCAGTAGCAGTAAATGGTGTCCCTAGATCTGGACTACTTGTCGGGGTCACAACTGGCCCTTGTATGGCATCTAAAGAATCATTCTTATCCTTCAACTGCTCCTCAGGAGTACCATTCAGTTCAGAAGGCAATTGAACAGTTATGTCAGCTTCTTTGGAAGATCCAATCAAATTCAGCCGGAGAACTTTTGCCTGGGAGCGCTTCATAACCACTATGTTGCATTCTAGCTCATCCATGCAGCATTTTTCCTCATTCTTCAGCTGTCTGCAACGGAAAATGAATAAAATAAATAAATCAGAAGCAATAAAATTTTCACACAAAAAAAAATAAACTAACAAGAAAGAAGACACATAACTAATAAATTTAAGAGGCAAAAAATTCTTCTAGTAAGTATAGATCGATTAAACAGAAAGTGATTTACTTGTCTAACACAACCCAATTGGCTTGAGCTTTCTTGGCCGCAGTTGCTACTGCCCCAGAAGGTGACCCAGAAACAATCTTTATCTTCACATTGATCTGCCACATTTGACGAGAATTTGAAACTGCATTACGATTAACATATAAAACCTTCAGCATCCACAAGTGCATAAATTGAGGCACTCACCTTGTTTGGGTCATAAACATCATGCAGCTGCAGGATCATCTGGGAGCAGGAATCAGTAATATCACCTTTCTGCTCTGAGGTTGCTCCTGCGTTAGACCTTCGGTGACCACTTGCACAGTCCCCAGCAAATCTTGGGAAGCCCCATAACCTTCGGCCTGAAGAATTGAGGGAAACAAGCAGATGTCAGTATGCTGCATATCTAATAAAGTATGGATCTTTTTCTCAACTGATCTTTCATAAATCATAACTTAACAAGAGAACAGAAACAAGAACAAAAGATGAGTTTCTAAGCCAACATTTACGATTCAAACTTTGACAAGCCTGTGGAGCAAAGTCAAAAAGATCAAAAATGGTACCTGAACTTTGTGAAGGGACAACCACGAGCAGAGTAATGCAGTCCCCAGGTTGCACAACATGAGTCAAAGCCCACACCAAAGCAGTCTTAGGAATTTCCTTAGATGCCTTAACAGCAACAACAACAACCTTATTGGCGACATCAGAGCCGCCTTTCTCTTGCTTCCCTCGCTTCTGTTCTCTACTCATCACCACCACCACCACCACCAAAAGTATCAGTGCCAAAACGTATCACAATCTTTCGTTTACTTCTAACAAGCCAAATGCTCAAAATCGCATCAAAGCCACTACAATAATAGAGGCCACAACAAAAACATGGGCATACGACACAGAGACATTGTTCTCAATTATTTATCTGCCCCCACCATGTTGGATCAAAGACATGTACAGAAAACAATAAAACTACAGTTCCCCGGTCGTAGCAAAAGCAGACAACAAATTCATGGACAAGAACTTTTTCACCAGTTCAACAACATCCTCCAACTATAACTGGCAGAAAACAAATTCAATCCACAACTTGCCCTTAATTTTTCTCTCTCTACCTGGTTGATTCTCTGATAGTACACCAAAAATCTTCAAGATCCAGAACACCCTTTTCGCTCAAAAAGCAAGAAACTGATTCGACTGGCTCAAACTTGCTTAAAAATCAATTCTTTACACGTTGTTTGGCAAATTGTGAAAAAGACACCACCCACCGAAACTAGACATTACAATCTATAATCATCATCTCTGCTTTTTCTCTGAGCCTTCAAATCAAAGAGTCAAACTGGTGAAAGGAACAGCTACAAAAGGTGAACTTTTTAAAGTCCCAGATGAGCAATGCCTCTCACAGATTCTCTTCCCTCTTGTATCCAAACAAAACGAATCAAATCACACACAAACGGCCTCTGAGAGAACAGGATTTGACAACAGAATCATCACCATTCTACCGCATTCTAAACTGAAATAAGCTCTCCTACGTCTCAAACCCCATACCCTGTTTAGAATGAGAACAAATTAACTTCTTTCCTGCAAATCAGAGTAAATTATTAAAAAAAACAGGACAAGATTTTTACATAAAAAATACAGTTATATATGTTAGAGCAAGCTTAACAAACTTCCATTGAGGAAACAAAAGAGAAAGAAAACAAAAGCCAGTTTGTCCTCCAGGAAAATGTAAAGCAAGAAACAAGAAAAACCAACAAGATTCCGTCAACACAAAATGATTTAAAAATTTCACCCACCACTTATAGAACAAACATCTTAGCTCAACAACAGCTCGACTTCGCGATATCAAAAACAAAAACAGAACTCTGGTGAACAGCAGAAGAAAACCAAAACCCATTTTCTTAGATCCAAAAACATGTTCAAAACACTTAACTCGTTTGCTCCAAATTTTCACGCCAACCAAACACTAAACAACAGAACAAAAACAAAGGAATACCTGAAGACAATGTGTTTAGAGATAACACAAATCGACGTATTGTGAAGAATAAAGACACAAAACAGTAGAACAAGACTACCAGCCACTGCGTTTTGAGACCTCAAAATGCGATCACTGATCAGCTTTGGAGTCTGTAGCGAGTGAGAGAGAGAGAGATGCTAGTTTTATTATATAGAAAAAATTTTAATAAAAAAACAGATTTTTTATTATTAAGAATAACAGTAAAGTCCAAAACTTTAAATAAATTACATTTTGGGGTTCGCAAATTACTATACAGATTTTTAGCAGATTTGGCTTTTATTGATCGCCGTCGACATGTAAAAAATGGGCTTGGATATGTATACAAACTTCGGAAATGCCACTCGACCATACTCTTAATTAATATATATCATAATTTTTTAAAAAGTCGAATTCTAAAAAAATCTTTTAATTAGGAAGTGAAATGAGTATTTTTAAATTTTTATTTGCATTAAAAAGTGTTTTTAAGTATTAAATTAATATTAACATATTTTAAATTCCGACAAACAAGGTTTTTTTTAACGAAAAAATATGCAGTCGCTATCTTTTAGATGCGCACTGGATAAACCTCCAGATTGACACAATAACCTGCAAATTACGTCGATTGGATACTCCGCATTAGACAAACCCTATACGACAGACTTGATCAAGAGAGTGTAAATATAGGGATTCAAACACAGGACCTTTTAGCCTATACCTTCACTCCACCAACTCGACTAACACCTAAGAGGCAAGGATTCATTATTTGTAATTAATAACTTTTAAATTTCATTTAATAAAATTAATAAATTCAAATAAATATTTTCCTATATTTAAGTAAAAATACAAGTTGAAATTATACCCATAATAGTTATAACTATATTCAAATCTTATGTTGCAATTTTATGACACTAAACATCAGCGACAACAATAATTCAATAAAAATTTGCGAACACGTGAAATTTAAAGAAATTCATTAATACACAATCTTACCCTTAACTTGTAAAAATATTGTTTTTAAATTACAATTTTATGATATTACATATTATTATTCAATTATAATAAAACATGGAATCAAAATTAAGAATTATGTCTAATTAACAAGTTTAAAATTTATTTAACAAAACAAATTTAATGAAAATTAATAAAAATAAATAACTAATTTGATTATTTTCCTAACTTTTAGAAAAAATGCATGGAACCGCATCTGATATGGTTCTAACTACAGTCAAATTTAATGTTTCCTTACATTAATTAGGGATAACGTTATGGACTATTGAATCTTCTTAGACTCCGCTCGATAGTAGAATTTTTATTGAATTGTTGCTGTTATATAAAAAATGCTAAATTTTAAATATTATTGTTTAATTAAATAGAAAAGCTATTTAACTATTTGAATTATTGATTTTGATATTATGTGATTACTTTATGTATAAGAAAAATATATATTTATCTAAAATTTAAAATATTAAATTAGGAGATTATTTTGTATTAAAAATTAAAAATAATCATAATTTAAATTTTAAATTTTCACATAAAAGCTTGCAATGTTATAAAGTAACAATTTTTTAAAAATATATAATATAATTTAAATTGAACAAGGGATGGCGGGTGCTTTTTGCTTATACGAGAGAAAAAAAGGGGTTTCAAGTATGGGTTTGTATTTTGTAAGCTTTCTTTTTAGTTTTGTCGTTTTACTAAACGCACATTCACGTTAAGTCAGATGGATCAGGTGTGCGAGTCTGCAAGGCTACAAGGTTATGTGGTCGGAAAGGATCATTGCAGGGGACCATCCTGTTATGATTGTCCTCTTTTCACTTGAAATCAACGGTGATGGAATCTTTTATGGGTGGATTTGGACAATAGGGAAAGGTCAAGTTGGTGACATTTGTCACTTTAGAATCTCCAAAAGTGGAAACCCCAAAAAAAGGAAAAAAGAAAGAAAGAAAAGATGTCGCTATTTGTGCGTTGCCGTTTAATTTTTGAAACAAAATTTGAATTAAAGTTTGTTTAAATTTAAAAATATTTTATTCCTTAATTTTATTTTAATATTTATTTTTATTATTATTTAGTTTTATTTTCTAATTTTTTATCTATTTAAATTTTTACACGAGTAGATAAAAAAATAATCTTTTATTAATTAAGGGTAAAGTTAATACCTCACGTTTAATAGAACTCCTACTGAAATGTTGTTGTTGTAATTTCAGGTGAGCCAATTCTAAATAACTAGATCGAATGTGTCATTTAATTACGAGTTATTAGCTCTTTAAATGTTTTACTTATATTATATAATTTATGAACTAGTATTAATGCTCATTTATTTATTTAGCATATGTTTAAAAATAATAATTTTTATTTAAAATGATGTTTATTTCAATTTGCATAGTAAAAAGGGTGATAATTTCGAATTTTATTATAATTGATATTTTTAATATATACATTTAATAAATTATAAAATACAAAAAGAATCTTAAATTATGTAAATTATATATTATGCACAAAAATATATTAGATCTGACTCAATTCGTTTTATCATTTTGATTATAATACTTTCAAATAGTTAAACAAAATAATATAATGTTAAAATTTTAATTAAAAATTATCATTAATTATCTTAAATTTAAATGTAAATCATTAGCATAAGCTTTATCTAATAATTAGATCAATTATTAGATAAAGCATATACATAATCAATTAAAAAAAAGTTGCAATATCTATGTTTATTAATATCCCTCCCCTTCATTCGCGTCGATGATTTATATATAATTTCTTTATAAATTAAGGGTAAGATTGATCTCTCCAAATTTTGTCGTCTCAACATAATTTTTATTAAGTATTATTGTTAATGTTGCAT
>JANVCL010000005.1:3699085-3715489 GCA_026546855.1 Erythroxylum incrassatum | reverse complement strand
CTTTCATGGATTTGTGGGGGAGAAGTTACTGTGGATTCTCCTTGCACGCAAAGAGCCGCCATAGATGCAATAAATCTGCTGTTTCTGAGCATCTTCTATCTATTTTTGCTTGTAGGATCTGTCAAAAAACTTGAAGTAAGTGGTAGTAACAGAAAGGAATGGATTCCAGTAATTGTTTCCATCTGTTGTGCTCTCATCAGCACTGCACATATTGGTATGGGATTATGGGATCTAACAGGCGAAGACTACAAACTCAAACATCTGGAGTGGCTCGTTTACCTCATCAGAGGACTAATATGGTTATCATTTGCAGTGTCCTTGCTTGTTACTAAGTACAAATGCATCATTATTTTCTCAAGAGTTTGGTGGGTGTCTTCCTCTTTCTTGGTTACAGCTCTAAACATCCAAATTTTGGCAAGAGCACGCACAATCCAAGTTCTTGACATGCTGTCATGGCCTGTCCACATTTTGCTTTTGTTTTGTGCTTTCAAGAACTCCTGTCATGTTGGTTCTCCACAAATTGCAGATAACGGTCTATCTGAGCCACTATTACCTGAAAAGCAGAAAAAGAATCAGTCCAAACTAGGACAGTCTAGATTCCTTAGCAAATTGACGTTTTCTTGGATTAATCCTTTGCTTGCAAAAGGCTACTCAAAACCATTAAATCTTGAAGATATCCCTTCTTTAATTCGTGACGATGAAGCCGATATAGCTTACCAGAAGTTTGCTGATGCATGGGATACACTTTCTACCGATAAGAGCTCTAATAAAACAGGAAACTGGGTTATTAAGGCTGTGGCAAAAGTTTATTTCAAAGAGAATATATTAATTGGTATCCTTGCTTTGCTTAGGACAATTGCAGTAGTAGCTCTTCCTCTTCTGCTATATGCTTTTGTTAATTATTCAAATTCTGCTGATCAGAATCTCTATCAAGGTCTTTTCATAGTTGGAATTTTGATTCTGGTAAAGACAGTTGAGTCACTGACACAAAGGCATTGGTTCTTCTATGCAAGACAGTCAGGAATGAGAATGAGATCAGCATTGATGGTTGCAATCTATAAAAAACAACTTAAGCTTTCAAGTCTGGGAAGAAAAAGGCACGCAACTGGTGAGATTGTGAACTACATTGCAGTTGATGCCTATCGACTCGGGGAGTTTCCGTGGTGGTTTCATTTAACATGGACTCTTATAGTGCAAATCTTTCTATCCATTGGAGTCCTTTTTGGGGTTGTTGGTCTTGGTGCTATAATAGGATTAGTCCCTCTTTTCATATGTGGAATTCTTAATGTGCCATTTGCTAGAATTTTGCAGACATATCAGACTGAGTTGATGATTGCTCAAGATGAGAGACTTAGAGTTACTTCTGAGATCTTAAACAGCATGAAAATCATAAAGTTGCAGTCATGGGAGGAGAAATTTAAAGGCTTGATTTATTCTTGCCGAGAAAAGGAGTTCGAATGGTTGACCAAAATGCAGTTTAAAAAAGTTTTTGGAACAATTTTGTATTGGTTATCCCCACTAGTCGTTTCTTCTGTGACATTCATGGGATGTGCCCTGCTCAATAGTGCCCCGCTGAATGCTGGCACCATTTTCACAGTTCTTGCAACACTTAGGAGCATGGGAGAGCCGGTCAGGTTGATACCTGAGGCTCTTTCCATCATGATCCAAGTCAAGGTCTCTCTTGATAGGATTAATGCCTTTTTGCTAGATGATGAACTCAAGACCGAAAATTTAGATAGAAATGAGCCACAGAATCCCGATGAAAGTGTTTTGATTCAAAAAGGTAACTTCAGCTGGGATCCTGAACTAACAATAGCAACATTGAGAAATGTGAACTTGGATATCAAATGTGGGAAGAAAATTGCAGTTTGTGGCCCAGTTGGGGCTGGGAAATCGTCACTCTTGTATGCCATCTTGGGAGAAATACCCAGAGTTTCTGGAGCAGTAAGTTCAGAACAAACAGTAATCTCCTGTTAGTCCTGCAAATTTGTTTTTCCTGTCATTCATGTTGTTTTATGTTTGTCTCAGGTCAATGTGTTTGGATCTATTGCTTATGTTTCTCAAATTTCTTGGATCCAAAGTGGAACAGTTCGTGATAACATACTCTATGGAAAGCCATTGGAGCAAGCCAGGTATGAGATGGCCATTAAAGCCTGTGCTTTAGACAAGGACATCAACAATTTCCCCCATGGCGACCTCACAGAAATAGGACAGAGAGGGCTTAATATGAGTGGTGGACAGAAACAAAGAATTCAACTTGCTCGAGCTGTCTATAATGATTCTGATATTTATCTTCTTGATGATCCTTTTAGTGCAGTGGATGCACATACTGCTGCAATTCTGTTCAATGTAAGACAAAGTAACTTCTCTTGTTCTTCAAATGGCATGAATTACTCAATCTGAAATGCTGCAACTGCAGGACTGTGTTATGACTGCTCTAGAGAAGAAGACTGTCATCCTTGTCACTCACCAAGTGGAGTTCCTGTCAACAGTTGATAAAATTCTAGTAAAGCACCTCAATTGATTGAATTCTTTTGAAATTTGTCTGTTGCACTACCTTTTCTTTTTTTTCGTTTTCACATCAGTAGTTATGACTTTTGCATAGGTCATGGAAGGTGGACAAATAACTCAATCAGGAAAATATGAAGAGCTTTTGATGGCCGGAACTGCATTTGAACGGCTTGTCAATGCTCATAAAGATGCAATACTAGTATTAAGCCCCTCAAACAATAACAACCAAGGAGAATTGCCAAAGGTAGACTTAGTTCAACCAGAGGAATTTAATATGTCTTTTCCTGCTAAAAACAATGGCAAAGAGGAGGCATCTATAAAGGGCACACATGGAATACAGCTAACAGAAGAAGAAGAGAAGGAGATCGGTGATATTGGGTGGAAGCCATTCCTGGACTATCTCAATGCCCCAAAGGGAACGCTGTTTGCATGCTTAGCAGTACTATCACAATGTGGTTTTGTTATTTTTCAGGCTGCTGCAACTTATTGGCTAGCATTCGCCAACCAAATTCCTGAAATCAACAGTGCTGTCTTGATTGGTGTCTACACACTGATTTCGATAATTAGTGCTGTGTTTGTATTTTTTAGGGCTCTATATACAGCCTATCTGGGATTAACTGCTTCTAAAGCCTTCTTCTCTGGTTTCACCAATTCAATCTTTAAAGCTCCTATGCTCTTCTTTGACTCTACTCCTGTTGGACGGATTCTGACTCGCGTAAGTAAACTTTATAATCCTGCCATGCTTTTCACTAACAGGATATCACGGGCATTGTGTCACATCTAACATTTTATGAAATTGTAATTTGCAGGCTTCATCTGATCTGAGTATTTTGGATTTTGACATCCCCTTTTCCTTCATCTTTGTGGTGGCTCCATTTGTGGAACTCATAGCAATTATAGGAATTATGGTCTCAGTCACATGGCAAGTTCTTATTGTAGCCATACTTTCTATGGTAGCATCATATTATGTTCAGGTATAGAAAGTTCTCAACTTGTTCTTTTTTTTCCTCTTATTATCTTTCTGTAATGTAGAGATGCCTAACTAAATTTTGTTTATCTTTCTTCAACTTGAAAGCGATATTATTTAGCCTCTGCAAGAGAAGTGATAAGAATCAATGGAACAACCAAAGCACCTGTCATGAATTATGCAGCTGAGACATCACTTGGTGTTGTCACTATAAGAGCTTTCAGAATGGCTGAGAGTTTCTTTCAGAACTACTTAAAGCTTGTAGACACGGATGCTACACTTTTCTTCCATTCAAATGGAAGCACGGAGTGGCTAATTATAAGAATAGAAACACTTATGAACATCACCTTGTTTACTGGTGCAATACTCCTTATACTTCTTCCAAAGGGATACGTACAAGCAGGTGGGACTAAATTGACAGAAAAAATTCACTATTCTTCTGCCATTGAGCTACCAATAAAGATTTAACTGTTGAAACAGCATCTATATTTCGGGTATGCAGGACTGATAGGCCTCTCATTGTCTTACGCGCTAACACTAACCGGCACCCAGGTGTTCATGATTCGCTGGTATTGCAACTTATCAAACTACATTGTCTCCATTGAACGGATCAAGCAGTTCATGCACATATCAGAAGAACCTCCAGCTATAGTGGAGGACAATAGACCATCCTCATCATGGCCACCAAACGGTAGGATACAGCTTCAAGAATTGAAGGTGAGAATCAAGTAGACCTTTTCAAATGAAGGAACCATGTAATATCTGTTTCTTTATGTTGAGAACATATCATCATCTCAGATTAGATACCGTCCCAATTCACCACTAGTTCTCAAGGGAATCAGCTGCACATTCAAGGAAGGGAGTAGAGTTGGAGTTGTGGGCAGGACCGGAAGCGGAAAAACTACGTTAATAAGTGCCTTGTTTCGATTAGTTGATCCTGCAAGTGGGAAAATTCTTATAGATGGACTTGACATATGCTCTATTGGTCTCAAGGATCTTAGGATGAAGCTTAGTATCATTCCTCAGGAGCCAACACTTTTCAAGGGAAGTGTACGTACTAACTTAGACCCTTTAGGCCTTTACTCTGACCATGAAATATGGGAGGTAAGATAACTAATTCTGCTTGAATTTCCAATCATTAATTGAGATTTTTTGCTGGAAATTTTCTAAAGCATATACCTTTTCTCTGCGTAACATGTATACTCGCAGGCTCTGGAGAAGTGCCAGCTTAAAGCAACTATCAGCAGCCTACCTAATCTACTTGACTCATCAGGTTAGCTCACTAAGCAAGTTGTCAACTCCCACATGTTTGTCCAAAAAGAACTGCACAAAGCACAGTATTAGTATCTCACATTGCTTCAAAAGGTTTTCTTGTTACTTGCAAAAGCATTGAAAAAAGTTGTCTAGAAGTACAAACACATGATTTATGATCACAATCAACTTCACAGTCAGTGATGAAGGCGAAAATTGGAGTGCTGGGCAGCGCCAACTCTTTTGCCTGGGAAGAGTCCTCCTAAGAAGGAACAGAATCCTAGTACTTGATGAAGCTACTGCCTCAATAGACTCTGCTACTGATGCCATCTTACAAAGAATCATCAGACAAGAATTCTCAGAATGCACTGTTATAACAGTAGCTCATAGAGTTCCAACTGTTATAGACAGTGACATGGTCATGGTGCTTTCTTATGGTATGCATCCATTTCCTTTTCCTCCTTTTCAGCATGCTTCCACTGGGTATGAATCACCTGTATAGATTTCCAAGTTAAATAGATCACTTTATTTTTTCAGACTGATTAATAGAACCTACCAAAGGGAATTCTGATAGTAATAAAATTGGTGAAATGCAGGGACATTGGTGGAGTATGATGAACCTTCAAACCTCGTGGAAACCAATTCCTACTTCTCCAAGCTTGTAGCTGAGTACTGGTCCAGTTGCAGGAAGAACTCCTTTTCTAAATCTTAACAATTGCTATTCATAATGGACAGTGGAGACTCCAGTCTAGGGAGAATAGTGTTATCAACTATCCATGGTCCATTATGACAGGATCATGTATTAATTTATACCAATAAATAAATAAGGCTTTAGCAGCTGAACTTAATTTTCCAATATTGCTAATTTTGTAAGTAAAGACTATATCTGTTATTTCTATTCTATGCTTTAGTTTCCATGTAAGAAATAACCCATGAAAAGGGAGGAAAAGAACACAAGCTAGAAGTTGCAGCTACATGAACTGAGTATTGCTTCAAATTATGATTTAAAAACTATGATAGTTTCAAAATATAGAGACTGTTTGTTTCTATTTATATTTTTGGTTTTCTGTTTTTATTTTCAAATTTAGTAAAAAAAAATTAATTGAGTATTTAATTTTTGTTCCTAGTTTTTGATATCCTCAAGTTTTCAAAATTTATAAAAACCACAAAAAATAGTTTTTGGTTTTCTATTTCTATTTTTTCATAATTTTGAAATTTTTATTTAATAATTAAAATATATTTAAAATAAATATTGTTTTTAATTAATTATTTAATAAAATAAAATAATTTTTATTAATAATTTATTAATAAATATTACAACAGACCAAAAGGCCCCTAGTTTTGGTGCAAGAATACTAATCATGTATGCATCCATAGAATGAGATCAAAAGAAAAAAGAAGCTATCAGAATATTGCTCTTATTATGGAAATTCAATATGAAATAATCTTATCTCTTTCAATTCTCATTTGTTAGATACTGTAATTCTGATTCCAATATTCTTAGTACAATAAAAAATTCTGCTTTCAGTTACAATGGAAACTAATTTTCAAGTCATCAAAAGCATGTGTACAAATCTGAACTTTTTCAGAACAAAATCCAAACCACTGATACTCAGGAACAAAAAATTGCTTCTAGTTCACTGCACTGCAAATTGTTCCACATCTTGTACCAAAAGGATATGTAACTTTATGTCCATGTCCTGGAAATAACTGTGCTTAATTCTCAGGAAATAGGAGGAATCAGCCTAGGTTATCCATGCTGCACATAGGACAAGTTCTAAGGACACGAACTCTAACTTGTACAGCTGCTGTTCTTTTTCAGATGGGAAGAAGCTTGAATGGTAGACTTTTGACAGACACTCCAATTGTTCTTGAATGGTATCACATGGAAACTTTCTTCACAGAGATCAATAGCCTCACAAATGGCACACAAGATTAGTTCTCTCTGCGAACAGTTCAATTCAAGGAAGACTGCTTTTGCTTCCTCGTCATTTTGCTAGCACAAACACAGACCAGAAAATTCCCCAATGCTCTTTGTCTGAAAGGTTACCCTCCTCTGTTTCATAATGTTTATTGGGGTTTGGGAGACATACATTGGCACGTGGCAGTGAGCTGTATCAGAATTTTTCCTAATGCCCTTCTCCCCATATTTCTGAACATGACCAAAGCATTAAAAGGAACTCTCACGGCAAACATCATTGGTTAAAAGACTGTGTTCCTGAGGGCTTAGTTCCAAGGTTTTGGCATTCTTCAGGAGTCATACAAGGGCTTATTTGTGATACCTTTCCAGTACACAAGTTGAAGTAACCCTTACATATGGTTCTTGATTCACTTCAAGTTCATCAGGTAAATTGAAAATTTACAAGCTTTTCTCTGAAGACACAGAGAAAAGAAAGGAAAGGAAAATGGAAAAGAAAACCTTGCAATCTTTCACACAAGAACTTAATGGTCTAAACTGATAGATTAGTCAAAGCTAACATTGCGTATTGTTATCCTGACAAGTGTGCCACTTTTTAGCTGTTGAGAATAATTAGTGAGGTACTGGGAGAGCTTTAGGGAAGGCTTCATGTGATGCAACAGACAATATCTCCAGCTTGCAATCTGCTGAAAACGAGAAGTTGTTTGGTTCCTCCACAGAAATTGAGCTGATAAGTTGCAGAAGAACACGTTCAAGCTCCTCCCCATCAGTCCATTCATGAATTTCAGCTTTGATGAGTAAAGGGTTTCTGCTAATTAAGTCCCATACGGGGAAGTTCTTCCTTGGCATCATAAAATCTGATTCTCCAAGTTTCAAGCTTGGACAATAATCACCACTACCATCGCCAAGATAGATAATTCTTTTGTTACCTTCCTTGCAAAGAGAAGCTTTGATTCTTTCAACAACAAGACCCTGGAACCATAAGTAAAAAAGATTAGCAACTTTACTCTCCAGATTAAGACAAAGCCAACCCTAATCGTTATATGTTGTTTCTTAAGTAACGACCCGATGCAAGTGTTTACTAATGGTAGAGTCACAATGAAAAGAACAGGTTTGTCAAAATCAGAAGCTAATAAAGAAAGCATATTCCATAGATTCTGGGATCTAAACCTCTGTAGAAAAATAACCACAAAACCTTTCTATGGGAATATTAAACTTTGTATGACAAATAAAAGGATGGTCCCAACACATGATGTCTATACTTCTCTACAAAAATTCAGCTTTTTTTGAACAGAGTCAAGTTCAATTCACCGTCCCTAGTTGCTTAAAAAGAAAAACAACATGAACTGAGAATCAAGAACATTAGAAGTAGCACCTTGCACATGTTTGGAGGGCACAGATCACAGTTATGGGGAGATACGGTGAAATCATGATAAGGGGAGATCCTTAGCCTCCCTTCGTCATCAACATATCCTGGGTTGGTGTTAATCTCTGAGAAGTAATCCCTCAAACCAAGATGTTTCAGGATTGTCTCAATGAAGAACATGTTTGCATCACTGACAATCCTCAACTCACACCTGAAAAGAACACCAAGCATTGACCATGAATTTCTTACTATAATCTTGACCAGTCCTGCAAGCTAAAACCATTGTTAATTCTGTGCATTACCCTAAAGCATATGCTGATTTAATAGCAGGAACGACCCTGGGATGAATAGGAACACGTTTCAGAACCTCTTCAATGTCCTCAACGGTCTTTCCATGTGAATGAATTTCTCTCATCATCCTATCCTGCAAAAGATTTAACAAGGAAAAACAAATGAGCAATCCTGACCAGAAAAGATTTGCATATCGACCATTACAATAGTCATCTTCCAGCTCCAGGCATGGGAAATACGTGAAAAACAAAGAAAACGATAGAAAGACAGGAACTTGCAGGTTTAGAAACCAGGAAAAGAGACCGAAAAACACAAACAGCTAAGAACCAGAAAGATAAGGCCACGCGTTTACGAATGTACGAACCATAAGAGAGTTCCATGGCATGGTATTGAGAAGTTGATTGAACAAATCAGTGAAACCCAGTTCATCAACAACCCAGTTGTCACTATCAACGTCAATGATGGTCTTGTCAAAATCGAAAACCACCACAATTCCTGACATATCTAATGTACACAACACACACAATGCAGGGAAAGAACTGATCTTTGTAGCCAAAAGAACACACAATGCAGAGAAAGAATTGATCTTTGTAGCAAAAACCACACACGTTTTGATTCTTTTGGAATGATAGTTGTACTCAAGAGAATGGATCAATTTATACACGAGCACAAGACGCGTTTCAAAGGGATTTGTGTACGGGAAGGAATGTCAGTTGTAATCGAATTAGGAGATTCCATTGGAATATTACTTGAAGGTGGCCGAAGCTTCTTTTAGGCAGGTTTGAAACGTGATAATGTTCCAATGCTGCCATGACCAGATAATTCCACAAGCATTACCAAACCTTGACCTATCGATTAGATGACCATGTTGGAAGAAACCTTTTGGTCTGCACGATCAATGGCCAATAGGGTTCACAATTATGCTCAAGTTATGTGTCAATAGATCAAACGGTCAAACGTATACCATCAAAGGTGGACCGTCTCAAAAAGTTAATACAGTTCCACATTTATAGTAGGGGGGGTGGAAAGTAAGATTTTGAATTAAATATTAAGATTTCTTCAAATTTTTAAATAATTATTTATAGTAAATACGTCACAATTTCCACAATTATCAAAAACAAATAATGAGAATTTTAAATTAAATATTAGAATTTCTTGTACCATTATAGAATTTTCAATAATTATTTGAATTAAATTTGTAATTTGACTTCAAGTTGTTAGGGTGTGAACACTTAATTTTTAAAATTATAAAGTTGATCCTATCTAAAGTACAAATTCTTTGATATTATATAATTTACTTGATGCATAATTTATGCAGTTATTAATTAGGAGATAATATATAAATAATCCAATTTAGATTCTAATTGGGATAAGTATCTAATCTTTTAAAATTTTAATTTAGTTTAAATATTTGTAATTTAGTTACTAACTTTTAAAATTTTATATAAACTAGGTCAAAAGATTATTTTTAATCATGCGGCAGGTCTATTAAATCTCATCCATATATTTATGTTGGGTCGGTCAGCATAAATATATGGATGAGATTTAATAGAATATGATAGGAATACTATAATTGGAACAGAAAATCTGATCCTTAAAAAAAACCTGCTTAGCTTTCAAGATGAGAGAATATTCCGAGAATCTTTAAACATATGGATAAGATTTAATAGAATTTGACACGAATACTCTAACTAAAACGGGAGATTTGATCCCAAAAAAAGACCTTCTTAGCTTTCAAGAAGAGGGAATATTCTGGCTCCTTTGGAATCTTTCTTGGGTGAACCATTTAGCCGTAGCCAACTAGCCACCACTTTCTGTTTTGGTATTGATTATATTTAAGTGGTTCCATAATCTTTTAAAAAACATTTTCAATATGTCAATTTTGATAAATTTCAACCCAAATTTCGTATTCTTGTATTTATTATGTGAATTATTTTCAATTTATTAGAAAATAGAGAGACATAAAAATTTAGATTTTCAAATTCCAATAATTTGGTAAAAGTTTTTTATTTTTTCTCAAATTCTCAATGTATAAAAAATTTAAGTGTGACAATAAATAATGATTTATATAAACTTCTTGACAATAAATAATGATTCATATAAACTTCTTGCTTGCCTATAATCTAGGGCTTGTTTGTTCCGATTTATGTTTTTGACTTATTGATTTTGTTTTCAATTTAGTTTTTTTAAAAGCCTATTTGTTTCAATTTTTTGTTTTATTTTTATCTTAATTTCTTCCAATTTTAAAATTTTATAAAAATTATATAAAGTGATTTTTATTTCCTGTTTTTGTTTTTTATAATCTGATTATCTGCCAACTAAATATATATCATTTAATTATTGACTATACTAATTATTAAT
Source organism: Erythroxylum incrassatum (assembly GCA_026546855.1). Classification (NCBI taxonomy): domain Eukaryota; kingdom Viridiplantae; phylum Streptophyta; class Magnoliopsida; order Malpighiales; family Erythroxylaceae; genus Erythroxylum; species Erythroxylum incrassatum. The sequence goes on along the minus strand of JANVCL010000005.1, from coordinate 3,704,824 downwards.
ATGAATTATGAATTATGAATAATTTAAAATATTATATTATATTAATTAAAATTATAAGTAATTTAATTTAACTTTTAATTAAATTACATTAAATCAATAATTTATTAATAAAATTATATAAAGATTAAAATAAATTATCTTTATGTTTTATCTAATATGTAATTATCATCAATAATAAAAAAAACACTAGCAACCAAATATATATTTTTTATTTAAAAAAATTAAAAATTACAACAAAAAAGCAAACTAAACGTGACCTTTAGATTTCCGAATCTAATAACTTAGTAAAACTTTTTCCAGATTTTGCCCTCTTCTTAATTAATTTATGGAAATCATATAAAGTGATTTTTTATTTTGATTTTTGTTCTTTTATAATCTGATTTATTATTAACTAAATATATATTATTTAATTATTGAATATATTAATTATCAATAAGAATTGTGAACTATGAATAATTTAAAATATATATATTAAATTATAAATAATTGTATTTTATTTTACAAAATTAAATAAATTTAATTTAATAATTATCAATAAATATATTAAATTTGAAATATCTTCAAAATATATAATTTCAAATAAAATTTTGATTTAATAAATAAATTTTAATTTTTAAACATTTGTTTTTATAAGATTAAATTATTTTTATTGATATTTTATTAAAAAATATTATATAAAATATTAAAATAAATTATCTTTAAGTTTTATCTAATATGTAATTATCGTAAGTAATAAAAAAAACTAACAACCAAGCCTATTTTTGTTTTTATTTAAAAGAAAAACAAAAATAAAAAACAAATAACTAAAACTAAAACTAAAAATTATAACAAAAAAGTAAAAGTAGAACTAAACGACCCCTTAGATTTTCGAATCTAATAACTTAGTAAAACTTTTTTCCAATTTTTTCTCTATTATTAGGACAAGCTCTCTTCTTAACTAATTTATATTTATTTTCTTCACAAAAATTAACAATTTATAGGATGCAATAATTCAATTGCGTCCCATCAAAACTCTCCATTTTTTTTCTTAGACCAGGGCATCTATCAGTGAATTTAGAGACTAATCCCTTCGCTGATTTGTAGACACCTCACAAGATGAATGAGTCCCTTCCACTCAACTTAACCCCTTGAGTTTTCAAAATTCTCCACTAACATCTCATTCATCACCTAAAATTTTATGTAATATTAAAGTGGGGTGTAACAATAATAAGAGTATTTCATATTCTATGTTATCCAATCAATAATTCTGCTGCTAAAGAGAACAATAATAAGAATATTTTATATTTTATATTATCCAATAAATAATTATGCTGCTGAAAAGTAGATATAGAAATATTCTAACTTTGGATATTCTTGAGTTTATTACCATTTTGGTATTAATTCATCTCCTTTTTTTAATCTTTATATTCCAAAAAGGATGCTTTAGTGACAATGTTAACAATTCCATATTCCTTGTCTTATCGCTTATCCTCACTATAAAGCAAAAGCCAAATACAAAGGATTTGAGGTGTTCCACTAAAACATCTCTTTCAATACCTAACAGGGAATGTCACTATTTGGACCGTCATAAAACCCGTTACCAATTAAATAAAATTAGATATTTAATCATTAAAAGAGTAAAAAATTCAAAGTTTATTTTAAAATTTATTTTATTTATAATTATTTATTAATTTATAAAATTAACCAATTAATTAGTAAAATGATTAGTTTTTTAATAATAAAAATTATTAAAGTAAATCGTACTAAAAAGTTGAAAACTAAATTAAAAAGTTAGTCGGATTAAGAATTTTATAGTTAAATCGACTGAAGCGGTTGATTTTTTTAATGTAATGATAGATTCATTTGACTATTACTTAAAAGTTAAAAATATAAGAGATCAAGTATAATTAAGTCTAAATTTTGACTTCAAGTTATTTGTATGTGAACACTTAATTTTTAAAATTATAAAGTTAATCCTATCTAAAATACAAATTATTTGATATTATATAATTTACTTGATGCACAATTTATGTAGCTATTAATTAGAAGCTAATATATAAATAGTCGTATCTAATCTTTTAATTTTTTAATTTAGCTTAAAATTTTTAAATATTTTTAATTTAATTACCAAATTTTAAAAAATTATATAAACTGGTTCAAAAGATTATGTTTACTGATGTGACAGGTCTATTAAATATTATATAAATTTCCTTATAATAACTAAACGCAGGATTTGAGAAGTTTTTGTATACGCAATCTTACCCTTAATTAATAGAGAGACTGTTTTTAAATTTAAAAGTTTAACATTAAATTAAAAATTAAAAATTATTTCATTCTAATATGTATTATTTCAACAAGGAAATATTCTAAGTGCACTAAGCTTACTTGGCCACCAAAAGAGATCCACTTAGCTTTCAAGATGAGGGAATGTTCTGGGGATCCTTTGGAATCTTTCTTGGGGGGAACCATTTGATAAAGAGTGATTGCAACTTTAGTTACCTTTAACCACAAACCACCACTTTCTCTTTTGGTATTGATTATATTTTAATGGTTCATATTCATTTAAAAATCATTTTCAATATGTGAATTACTATCAATTTATTAGAAAATTGAGAGCCATAAAAATTAATGATTCATATAAACCCTCTTGCTTGGATCATCATCATATTCAGTCCGAAGTTCCACAATAAAGTAAAATCTAGAGAAGTTTGATAATACGCAGTCTTACTTCTACATAATAGAGAGGTTGTTTCCGAAATGTGATCCATAATTTATATTCTCTACTTATTAAAATTTAATTGTGATAATAAGTAATGATTCATACGAATCTCTTACTTCCTTTCCCGTAACCCATAATTTAGGATTTGTTTGTTAGACTTATATTTTCAATTTATATTTTTAAATTTAGTAAAATAAGAACCTGCTTGTTTGAATTATTTTTTCTTTTATTTATGTTCTTAATTTCTTTAAATTTTCAAAAATTATGAAAATTATACAAAGTGGTTTTTTTATTTTTGTTTTTGTTCTTTTCTAATCTTTATATTCCAAAAAAGATGCTTAGTGACAATGTTCACAATTCCATATTCCTTGTCTTGTTGCTTATCCTCGCTAAAAAGTAAAAGCCAAATACAAAGGATTTGAGGTGTTCCACTAAAACATCTTTTTTACTGCCTGATAGAGAACATCACTACTTGATCATGATTATTGTTTTGACCAGCCACTTAATAATCCAATCTTACTGGTTAATCAGGCTTTATAATGGGTAGAATCGAAATTAGGCATAGTTTTAATCAATATTTTATATTCGAGCTTTAGCTCTAATTTAATCAAATTTTGGCAACCCAAAGCTCAATCAAACTTAAATTAAATTAGATTAATTTCTATTTGATTTAAAATTAAAAATGACATTTTATTTAAAATTTAAAAACCAAATTTGACTTAAAATTTCCTCAGCTCAAACCAAATTTATTAACTTATGTTCGAATTGGGATAGGTTGAACAAAAATTATCATTTTTAGGTATAATTATGCATTAGTGAATTAGTATGTCCTTTTTTGTCAAAATAACTAACGTGAAAATTCGAAGAAGAGATCACTTGTTCTCGTTACTCTCTGTACATATTATATTTTTTGAACATTAATACATTTAATAAATGAGTCCCATAAAAATTTAATGAATAGATGCTCACGAGTCAATGTAGCCAAAGACGATTTGCCTATTACTTGGTCTTCGGTGCTTCATGAGGTAAGATGATGTGATGTTTCATATAAAATAATGTTATATTGTGCGACAAATTGGAGGATTAACACGTAAAATAATTTGGATAGCTTTAATTTTGTTATTTACAAATTTGATTCAATATGAATTATAACTTGAGTGCACTAGCAAAGAATTTGATTTTGGTCTTAATTTAAAGTTAATGAATTATATTTAGATTAATCAGATTTTAAGTCATTTTTGTTAAAATAATGCGTTTTTTATTAAAATTTTTAATTAATAAATTTAAAATTAAAATAATGTCACTTTAAATGAACCAAACTCAAATAAAAAATTTTAAGAATGATTGATCATCCTATTGTCAAAGAAGTTTGAGCATTTTCAACAACAACAACAGCGACGATCTAATAAAAATACCAATAATACATAGGAATTTACGAAGATCTAATAATATGCAATTTTATTCCTAACTTATAGAGACGTTTCCGATAGACTTTGAGCAAAGGTAGTAATAAATACATTGTCTAAACTTTTTCCTAAAATGTTAATTTTTTAATGATGTGATTAATAAATAAATATTTTCGTAATATTTAATAGATACGTTGCATCGTAAAAAATAACGTTTGTTAATTGAATTGTTAAAATTTTAAATGTTGGTAAAAAAATTTAAAAAATTGAGCATTAAATTAAATTATTTAAATATTAATCATTTTTAAATGTGATATTCTTTAAAATATTCGAGAAGAGCAAATTGAGCTTGGCCAAAAAGTAAAGCAAGCAATTAGAAAAATAGATCCTCTATTTTTTTATTAAAAGAAAAATTAACTAAACAAATTACAAAATGAGTCTAAGGGAACCGATCCCTGACATATCATCTAAAAAGATATTGTTGCACTCAATAAGTATAGTATCAAAATAAACGACTCCTGTATCAAAATGTGTGGCACAGATAGTAAGTCAGTCAGTGCATTTGTTGCTTTTTCGATAGATATGTCAATAAACAATAGTTCAGCTCTGAATAAACAGTTTGAGGATACTTAGTATAATGGGATTGAGGATAAGAGGATATTGCTCACCACTATAGAATTTACTTCCAATTCAATCCGACGGAAACTCAAAGTCCACGCTTAGTAAATACGCTCTAAAGTTTTGCCGACACCGAAAAGCACTAACTTAAATTTTGTGTGAAGCCGCCAAGCAAATTCTACCTCTGTTCCATTAATTTTAATCTACACAATTACATCATAAATGTGTTTAAAAATCAAAGAGAGACTTTGAGAACGTGCTGTTAGTCACGGGTGATCCCATGGCAGCAACTAGACGCTAGGGGCAGTCCATTGGAACAAAAACTGCATGCAAATAGGCCTACTTGTTCGATTTACGTACGCACACAACATTGATTTCTTTTCACATTATCTTCCGAGTATAGTACTAGGGGCTAGGGGCAGTCCATTGGAACAAAAACTGCATGCAAATAGGCCTACCTGTTCGATTTACGTACGCACCCAACATTGCTTTCTTTTCACATTATCTTCAGAGTATAGTACATATCCTCCGATTCCATCAGTCTCCAGAAATTGCTTATATTATATCATAATTTATACATTTTGTATTTTAAATATATGATTTGACGAGATGACTATTTTAAATAAATTTTTATCTCCTTTCAGTATCTTAAAATGATTATTTATTAGTCATATTAAAAAGTTAAATTTAAAGTATTTAATGTACAATACCTTTTTTTAAGAATAGATCTCTAGATATGCATAAGATAAATCTTCGGATTGACATAATAGTATAAAAATGTGGGTCAACCGAATATTCCACACTAGATAAGTCCTGTACGGCATACTCAATCAAGAAAGCGTTGATAAGGGATTGAACACAAAATCTTTTGACCCAAGTCTCCACACTCCACTAACTCGACCACCCACTAGAACCCATTGCACAAAATTTTAAACTTAAGTTGATATTTTCATTCTAGTCAATTGCATCAAAATTTATAAACTGGTCATTCAAAGTGAAACAAGTTTTTGTATAATT